>JAQFXT010001567.1:0-16712 GCA_034683725.1 Strigamia crassipes | reverse complement strand
TCAATTGTTTTGATCGATTTAGACATTTATTTCAGTCATTTTGGCCAATTTAGACATTAAATTCAATTGTTTTGATCAATTTAGACATTTATTTTAGTCATTTTGGCCAATTTAGACATTTATTACAGTCATTTTAGCCAATTTAGACATTCAATTCGGTCGTTTTGGTCAATTTAGACCCGCAGTGTAAAGGACACCGCGTTGAATCGGCATCCCACGCTCAATAAAAGCATTCACGGCATTTATTAATTAATTTTTTTCGATTAACCTGTGATCGCAAATCGCCTGAACCAAAATGTAGAAGAACTTTTTCCCACACGCGTAACCAGTCGGCCAATTCCGGGGCGCTTTAATGGGGATATGGGTGCCGCCAATCACACCAATCACATCTGGAAATCCAGCAATTTGTTTAAAACCCTCGACGATTTCTCCTATATATTCTCCTTCGGGCCACGTGACGAACTGCGGCGCCGACGAGACCAAAACGTTACATATATTAATCGCCCGGTTCCACACCGTTTGCTCGGCCACCGCGAACCGATTTGCGATTTGCCTTAAAAAAAAAAACACAAAATAAATAAAAAATCCCAACATCAAAAATCCAAACAACCAATTACTTATACGTTTCTTGGTTCGTGAGTAACCAAATAGTCATTAATAATTGTTTATCGACTTCTATCGTCGGTCGACCGACGCCCTCGTGTAAAATCGATGGCGCGATCTGCAAAAAAATTTAAAAAAAATTCATTTTAGTTGGTAAAAATTAATTTAAAAATTTAATTTCGCGGTTACTTTCTCGAGCAACCATTCAAAAGTCGTTCGGCTTAACCGGAAGTGTTCCTGGAATTCGTCCGGAGTGTATTTCGCCACTATGTCTTCGGCGTAGCCGTTGGGTCGTCGCCGTTTGATTCGTTGGTTGTTGGTCCGGAGGAGCATCAGCATCGTCAATTCGTCGTCGTCTTCCGATGACGAAAGATCGTCTTCTAGTTTTTTCAATAAACTTATCATCGCCATTAGTTTGACGTCCATCGTGGGGTTCTGGGTTGTTTATTTTTTGGGGAAATTACGAATCAAAATACCGCTCTTAAAATCGGACAGGTTCGTTGCTCGCATGGCATTGTGGGATATCTTTGCCCTGGTGAGCACGGTGTGCTGGGCAGAGAGCAGACGATGATTGGAGTTTGGAATTTGGAATAAAGATTTAAGTTAAAATCTGACAAATAAAGATATATAAATGTTATAAAATGATTTTTTTTTGTTGGTAGAATTGTTTTTAATTAATATTGATTTTTTTTTTTAAATTTAATTCAAACCACCATTTTATTTTATTTTATTTTATTTATTTATTTGTTTATTTATAGTTATAACACATAAGTAATTTAAAATTATATCCTAGTAAGAAATATTTTTGCTTATTTTTAAGATTGGACTACATTTCTCTATTTTATTATTATTATAATAATTAAATTCTCCGCTCGTTTTTCTGTTTTTGACACTAGAGCGAGCGCAGAAATATTTCTAACTTCCGGTTTCTTCTCCAAGTAAACACGTATTTTGTTTTATTTCTAATTACATGATAATTTTGCTGCGAAAATTATAAAAATCAATTTGTTTCAGCGGAGAATGCACGTTTAAATGACAAAACGTGAATTCAAAACCCTAAACCCCTCCAACTCGTCATCGAAAGCGAAACACCTCGCTGTTTCCATGACAACAAAACGAGCTAAACACAAACACGAATCGTGCAATAAGAGTATACGAAACATCTTTTAAGAAAATCATCTTAAAATCAATTAAAACACCACCATGTGGAGCACGAGTAGTTTACAGAATGACAATACACCGACATCTTGGTAAAAACTCAACTATTTCATTCATATTTTTATAAAAATTAATAAAAATTGAATTATTTTGAATTATTTTGAATTTCCAGGAGCAGCCAAGCGAGTCGGTGGCTGAACGCGAATTACGACCCCGTTTCAACGCTCTACACATTTTCCCAATGCGTGGAATTGTCAGATTTGAAAGGAGACGGCGATTTCAGTCTAATTATTGCCGATTTGGGCACCGCCTCGATGAATATGAAATTAAAAGTATTCAAAGGTGAAAAGTGGACGTTTTTAAGCCTAAAATTAATGAACTAAAAATTCACTTTATTGCAGGTGTGAAATTAGTGAATGAAAATACGTTGATTGATCTTCCCAGTGGAGTTGTGTCGTTTCATATGGACACTTGCGAACCTCGAGTTTCGGGTTGAGATGAAATAATTTTTAGTTTTGTGAGGAAGGAAAATGCTAATTTTTTTTTTGTTTTTTTTTTTGTTTTAGCAATCGCAGTTGGCGGTGGATCGCATATTTATATTTATAAAAATCTTCGTCCGTATTTTAAGTTTACTTTGCCCACTTTGGATGTGAATCCGATGGAGCAAGATATTTGGATGCAGGCAAAAGCAGTTAAAACGGATTTTTTTTAAATATTTTTTTTTTGTTTTTTTTTGGGGAGATTTTAAAAATTTGTGTAAATTTGTAGGAAAAAATTGATATTTCCATGTTGAGAGAATTGCTGGAAGGGGTTAGGTTTGTTTGTAGATGAAATTTTGTTATTTTGGTATTAATTTTGGCAAAAATTCAAATTTTAGAAGTGAAATCGGGGAAAGTAGTCTCACAGCACGATCTCAAAGGTATTTTGGATGAAAAGCTCGCTAAAGTTTTGATAAAAAAATTTGATAAATTTTACTGAAATTTTGATGAATTTTAATGAAATTTTGATGAATTTTAATAAAATTTTGATGAATTTTAATGAAATTTTGATGAATTTTAATGAAATTTTGATGAATGGCGTAAAATTTTGATGATTGTCGTAAAAGTTTGGTGAATGTCTTAAAAGTTTGGTGAATGTCTTAAAATTTTGATGGATGTCGATGAAATTGATGAATTTCGATTAAATTTTGATGAATGTCTTATAAGTTTGGTGAATGTCTTAAAATTTTGGTTAATGTCGTAAAATTTTGATGGACGTCGATGAAATTGATGAATTTCGATTAAATTTTGATGGATGTCGTAAAATTTTGATGGATGTCGATGAAATTGATGAATTTCGATTAAATTTTGATGAATGTCTTAAAAGTTTGGTGAATGTCTTAAAATTTTGGTTAATGTCGTAAAATTTTGATGGATGTCGATGAAATTGATGAATTTCGATTAAATTTTGATGGATGTCTTAAAAATTTGGTTAATGTCGTAAAATTTTGATGGATGTCGATGAAATTGATGAATTTCGATTAAATTTTGATAAATGTCGTAAAATTTTGGTGAATGCCGTAAAATTTTGATGGATGTCGATGAAATTGATGAATTTCGATTAAATTTTGATGAATTTCGATTAATTTTAATGAAATTTTGAAGAATTTTGATTAATTTTAATGATATTTTGATGAATTTCCATTAATTTTAATGAAATTTTGAAGAATTTCGATTAATTTTAATAAATTTTTTTTTTTTTTTAAATGTTTTTTTTTATTTAGATTTTTGATGCTGGAAGCTGACGAAATGGAACAATTTGCAAATCTGCACAAAAATCATCCACTGAAACGCCAAGTAAACCAAAAATTAAACATTTTTCGAATCAAACACAAAATTATTTTTCTCAAATAGACCGTGTTAACGTGTCTTAACACCTTGAAGAAATCAATGTCGGAAGACGATGCTGTCAGCTGCTTGGTATTGGGGACAGAAAATAAAAGCATTTATATTCTGGATCCAGAGGCTTTCACCATCCTAACATCGGTATATTTCTATTTACTCAAAATAAAATTCCAAAAAATTGAATTAATAACATTTTTTCCAATTCAATCTAGATGATGGTTCCCGCAGTTCCCGTTTTTCTCTCCGTCAGTGGATTATTCGACGTAGAATTCAAAATAATAGTCGCCTGCAGAAACGGCTGTTTATACACATTGAAAAGGTTTTTTAAAAAATAAAATATAAAAAATAAATTTTAAATTACAAATTTATTTATTTATTTATTTCAATTTTCTACAGAGCAGCAAAACAGGCGCGACTTTGCGTCGAATTGTGCTCGCAACCTGTCGGACTGGAAAAAATAGGAAAAAACATCGTCGTGGGTTGCATGAATGAATCACTTCGATGTTATACAATGAAAGTAATTTAAAAAAAATAAAAAATAAAAAATAAAAAAATTTTAAATTAGTTTTAATATTTTTTAATTTTTAATTTTTTTAATTTGAATTTTCTAGGGGAAAAAATTATGGCAAATTCAAATAGGAAAAACAATCAAATCCATGTGCAGCGTGGAAGTGAAACAACTCGGAATAACTTTAATCGCAGTCGCACTCTCCGACGGACTCGTCCACTTCTACCTCGACCGGTTCCTCGTGGACGTGATGGTCGCCGAAGACACCGTCGTCGCGCTCAAATTCGGCCGGTTCGGCAGAGAAGATAACACTTTAGTCATGGTCACTCAAAGCGGAGGATTAATCGTGAAAATTCTCCGTCGAACCGCGCAATTTGAAGCCAAAGATCAAGCGATGGGTCCACCGGCCGCGCAGAACCAAAAACTCAACATTCCAAAGAAAACGAAATTATTTGTTGATCAGACGATGCGCGAAAGAGAAAACCCAGTCAGTAAGGAAAATAATTTAAAAAATAATTAAAAATAATTAAAAATTGAAGACTAAATTAACTAACTAATTAATTAATTTTTTTGTTGGTTTCAGTGATGCATCGCATGTTCCAACAGGATTTATATCGTTTGAGGTTGGAAGTTGCTAAAAACTACGTGAAATCGCTGCAATCGAACGAAATACCTTTAGCCAACGATCCGGAAGATCCGATTAAATTAACTGCGCAGGTTCGTTTTAATTAATTAACATAATTTATTTTAATTTATTTTAATTTATTTTGTAGGTTCATGGTTTAGGTCCTGTGTTTGGACTTAAAATATTTCTTCAAAACACTTCGGCGAATAAATTGTTAATGAATTTAGCGTTGACGTTTCAATACGACGATCGGATTTATTTAATTAATAAAAATTATATGGAGGTTGTTGGTTTTCTTTTTTAAAATATTTTTTTTTTTAAATTTTTATTTTATAATTTTATATTTTTTTATTTTTAGGTTTCGGTTTTGGTTCCGGGTCTTCAGTATTGTTTCGAGAGTGAAGTGCGGTGCGTTACTGATTTGGCGGTCGCAGATAAGATCAAAGTATTGAAAGAAAAAAATAATCGGATGATTCATTGATTCAAAAGTGTTTTTTTTTTATATAATTTTTTGAAAAAAAATTTCAGGTGTTTCTTATCAAACCAGATGTTAATACAACGCCGGTTGTAACTGCGAGCATCAACATGCCAGTCAGTGAAACCGCATCATTTCGCGCCTAAAATAACCACAAAAATAATTTTTTTTTTTTTAAATTAATTTATTTATTTGTCATTAAAATATACAGTACTAAACTCGTTGTGAAAAATTTCATTTAACACTAGGAATGTCAATTAATTCGATCTTAATCGTGAAAAAAAAAAAAACAGAAAAAATGAACTAAATCCGAACATTTGAAGAAAAATAATTGGCAGTGCATGATCCAACGAATTTCAACGCTACATCCCATGAAGGGCAATAAGTTCCTCGACTTTCTTCACGTAGGCTTCTTTGGCGTCGTTTTGACTGACTCCTTAAAAAAAAATAAAAAGATATTAAAAGATAATTTTGATTTTTTTTTTTCTTCCGGTTTATCAGTTTTGAACGTTCAATGGTTAAAGATCGCATCGTGCGTGGGCGCGATTGATAGATGGCACCAGGAAACACGATGATTCCATACATTTTTTCCGGTTTGGAATGAATAAATGTAATCATTCGCTATTGTTTGATGGATTTATTTACCTTTTTTGCCATTCCACGAGTCCCATTTCGCTTTGCCCTTCAAATCCAACATGCCGGGTCGCGCTATGAAAAATTGAAAAAAAATTAATTTTTAATTTAAATTGATTTTTTAAATTATTTTTTTTTTAGATTTATGTTAGATATTGTTCGTTTATACATGTATTGCAGTCTCCGACAGTTCCTTGCTTGAATAAAGCGTAGATTTCCAACATATCGGCGTCGGAGGGAGTACTCTTGAGTTTTTTCACGTCTTCAGCGGCTTTGTGGAATCGCTGGAAAAAAATTAAAATATTCGGGTTAATTCATCAATTTTTTTTGTTTTTTGAATAAATTAGATTACTTCGTCGAGAGACATGGTGGAAATTGATCGAGAGTCGGTTGCCGCGATTGAAATAGGTGTTCAAGCGAGTTAGACCACACTGCAAGTCGTCTATTTAAATTCAGGCCTTTTATGTAATCAAGGCCCCCAATTGGTAAAAATGTGAAATAAATTGAATAATAAATACTGTTCGTTTATTTACTTTAAATTATTATTTTAGATTGTTTTTATTTAAAAGTTATTTATTAATTATTTGTAGAAATATTAAAGTGATTTTAAAGAATATTGATAATATTTTAAACATAAAATCTGCCGCTAGAGGACTCAGATAGGTCACTTCCTGTTTCTTTCCCATTTCCGACATTGTGCTTAAAGTCAACAATTCGAAGCAATGGTAAGTAACATTTAAATCTTTGTTCATCGGATCGATTAATTAATTTAATTTCAAAATTAACCGAACGATGAATCTACCGAGTAACATTTTACATATTAAAATCGCTTTTAGCGCAATACCGGCATAATTCGTGCGCTTTCTTTTCTCACCACTAATGGCGACGTGAAATTGTTTTAATTTTCAGGCTAAACGTACGAAGAAAGTTGGAGTCGTAGGCAAATACGGCACGCGTTACGGTGCGTCGTTGAGAAAAATGGTGAAAAAGATGGAAATCACCCAACACGGCAAATACACGTGTACATTTTGCGGCAAAGTGAGTACGACCGAATAATTATCAAAAACCGTTATTAATTTTTCAAAATTTAATTTATCCAGGAAACGATGAAACGAAAATGCGTTGGAATTTGGAATTGCAAAGGATGCAAGAAAGTTGTTGCTGGTGGAGCGTGGGTTTACAGGTACAAAAAAATAAAATTAAAAATTAAAATTAAAATTAATGATTTATTTTGTACAGTACGACTGCCGCAGCGACAGTACGAAGCGCCGTACGACGTCTCCGCGAACTCAAAGAACAATAAACAGTCGAAATAAATAAAAAAACAAAAAAAAATCTTTAAAAAATCGTTTATTATTATTATTAACAAATAGCATTTGTTTAAAATCCTAATGCATTTTATCTTACAAAAATCTGCAAATTCGGTAAAAAAAAAGAAGAAAATATAACAAACCGTGCGGAAAAATAAGATAAAAATTGCAAATCTAAATTTTATTACATAAACCGTCATAATTTAAGTACAATATTTAATTTACAATAAATATAAAAACCACGCGTGAAACTTCGGTTATAATAAAAACTAAAAAAATTAATTTACATAAACATCGGGAAAACTAAAAAAAAAAAAAAAAATTTTTACATTAAATAAAAAGAAAAAAAATTATAATATTCAAAATTCATGATCTTTATATAAAAAAAAAACAATAAAAACAAAGAAAAAGTTTCAATCGTCAACACCAGGGTCCAATTCCGACTCGGAAACCACTTCAAAGTCTGTCAAGTCGGAATCGGCGACTTCTGCGTTGGGAAACCTCTGCAGGACGCTTTGTTGTTGTGTGGGCGTCATGGGCGATAATATCGTGCTCATTAAATTGTGACTCGCAGCGGTGATTTGAGGAACTGTGCTCGCAATTGCGGAGATGACGGCGGTGAAATTGGCGTTCGGTTCGTCCGCGGGAGGCATTTGCGAGGAGTCGTTGGTGTCGGTGAATCGAAGGCCTTCGGTGAATTCTTTTATGTCGGAGTCGGAGTCGTCGGAGTCGTCGAAATGCGACGCGACGAAGCGGATTTCGCTCGAACTCTGGTCACTTAGCAGCGATAAATCATCTTCTCGTATTTCTTCTTCGGTGTCACACTCGATGCTCGGTTCGTCGGCTAAAGCGTCGGCTGGGAGCGCCATTTCATCATCCTCTAGAAATGTAATTGAAAATTGTTATTGTTATTATTTTTTTCTGGTTTAATTTCGAAAAAAATTTTGATGATGAATTTTGATGATGAAAAATAAACCGAAAATTCAATTTTTGGATGAAAAAATTCTGGAAATTCAATTTTTGGATGAAAAAAGTCTGAAAATTCAATTTTTGGATAAAAAAAGACTGAAAATTCAATTTTGTCACGAAATAAAACCCAAAATTCAATTTTTTCACGAGAAAAAAACCAACAAGTATCAATTTTAAAGGTCCAAAAATTCAATTTTTGCGTGAAAACAAACCAAAAAGTTCAATTTTTCCATGAAAATAAACCAAAAATTCAATTTTTTCCATGAAAATAAACCCAAAATTCTATTTTTCCATGAAAATAAACCCAAAATTCAATTTTTTCCATGAAAATAAACCCAAAATTCAATTTTTTCCTTAAAAATAAACCCAAAATTCAATTTTTTCCATGAAAATAAACCCAAAATTCAATTTTTTCCATGAAAATAAACCCAAAATTCAATTTTTCCCATGAAAATAAACCCAAAATTCAATTTTTTCCATAAAAACAAACCCAAAATCCAATTTTTTCTATGAAAACAAATCCAAAACTTTCTTCAAAATTTTTTCCATGAAAATAAATCCAAAATTTTCTTCAAAATTCAATTTTTCCACGCATTTTTACCGTCATTTAACAATTCCTCGATGCGATGTACACTAGGCATGCTCGGAGGATCCCCTATTTCCACTTCGGACAACCGCATTGGTTCTTCCAACTCAACCAACGCCTCCGGACTCGTTTCAGGTACAAATTCGTCCAATTCGCTATTACGGCTCGTCGAATCATCGCCACCTAAAAACAGTTTCAATTTCTTAAACGTTCTCAACATTTTCGCCTTCATTTCACTTAAAAAATTTAAAAATCCGAAAAAAAAAACACAACAATACCAACAAAACAACAATACTTACGCAACATAGGCAATATTATTGGTAATTCTAACTGAAGAAATCGACTTAAACGTCCATTTAACTTCTCTTGAGCTTTTGGCAACACATGAATGACCGTTGCAGGACCCAACATGATTGACATGACTAAAAAAAAAAAATTTAAAAAAAAATTTTTAAAAACCAAAAAATGTCAAAAAATGTCAAAATATTTCAAAATACCTAGAATATACGATAACCAAACACCGGAAATGCAGTTGCCTATGACTACGAGTGCCGACAAAACAGCTGTCATAAGAATACAAAACTAAAAAAAAAAAAAAAATTGAAAATAATTAAAAATAAATAAAAATAAATAAAATAAATATTTAAAAATGTTGCAATTTTGTTCGCTTACTTGCCCCGGACTGTCCTGTCTCATATTTAACAGATATTCGTAACATTTTTTTAGATAACTCGTAAACTGACTCAGATATCTGCTGATTTCGGGTACGCTGAACACCTGTGGGTGCACAGGCGTCCACCTACAGTGAAACAAAAAACAAGAAAAGGTAAAATTTAATTCAATTCATTAAATATCCAACCAGCTGCGCGAAAAACTCGAGATATCTCAATTTCTGTGTTCATTCAATTTGATTTAATTAATACCGAAACTTACTCCTCCGTATCCTCGTCTTCGGTCGGTGGAACTACAAATATCAACAAAATTAATCAATTGATTAGATAATTTTTTTTTTTTTTTTTAAATTTAATTTACCCCTAATTTCGGGCCATATTTGATTGACCCACGTCCTGTATGTAAACACCAAAATGCCGATCGTGGCAACGATGGTGTAAAATCGATGAGCGTATGACACTATAAACCTGAAAAATAATTAAATTTAACGTTAAAAATTTGAAATAAAATAAATAAAACAACTAAAATTTTACTTTTTGTGTACATTTTCGCTTTATTTTATTCAAATTGTGAAATTTACGGACAAAAATCGAATTTTTCTTGTCGCAACAAACTTTTCCCCGCATGTTAACCTATGGGATTTAGGGCTATTTTTAACGTGGTCAATATCCCGCCAATTTCGCGGTTTCTGACCCCGTATTTATTAATTAATGATGTTTAACAACAATTCCACATCTCTTAGTCATGTTAATTCAAGAAAAAAGTAATAATAAATGAATTAAACGACTTTTTTTAAAAAAAAATTCAAAACTAATAATTCTTTGTACGAAATTCACTCGTGATCGAGATCGCGCCACCGCAGCACGTGAAATCGCATTTCGCAACCAATCTACGTATTTTCAACGTTAATTACACAATATTTGTGCATCGAAACAACGGAAATGCTCATTTAAACTTATTATGCTTGGCAGACTAACAACACGCGTGTTTATTTATGGAAATTGTTTTGTCATCTCGCGGCGGAGAAGTTGCACAAAAATTCGATCGCAGCTTCAACCTTCAACACTGCAACTTCCTTCTCTTTCAAAACTCTTTATCTACATAAAGTTCACCTAGATAAGAGGAAAAAACCAAACAAAATTCAGGTTACTTCTGGTTACGGCCAAATTGCGTCACAAAATCACTAAAAATTCAATTTTTTTTACAAATTACGCATTTTTTTTTACATTTCACTCCACAAAAATAAATTTTCGAGCAATGACTCGATGTTATACGTCGAATTTAAGGTTTTTTTGAGTTATTTTTGGGTTTTTTAAAGTTTTTTGCGCATTTAACTTACCAAAATAACAAGTTGACCAGCAACAAAGTGATCGCGCTCAAATACATGTTTTCCCATATTAAAATACTTTGTATAGAAACGACGTATGATTCGAAAGGTGAGAGTAGTTTGGCGATGGCTTTCTCTTTCATCGTTTGACTCGCCGTGAGCACCGATTCCGGGCCGCGATTGATAGTAAATGGAAAGATGCGCCGATACATCGTGCTTATCGAAGCCATTTGTTTTGATACTTTTTCTGACGTCATTACTATCACGTGTGTTTTTGTCATGTGATACTCGATTTATGGATTCTAGTTTTTTTTTAGTTTTTAGTTTTTTGGTTTTGAACTTTAGAAAGAAAGAAAAAAAGGTTTTTCTTTTTGAAAAGGGGTCTATTTTTGGAGTACCGGTATTTTGTTTGGAAGTATTTTAAGATTCGAGTCGAATGGCCTTTTTTTCGCGGGTTCGGCACGAGATGGCGGTATTATTAAAGATGGCGGATGATAGAAATTTTGAAAATAGATACCCGGATTATTACTCGCTGGCTGCAGAAGCAAAAGTATAGTGTTTTCTGTCTTTATTTATTTTGCAGAAGCGTATGATTAATTGTATATTTTTTATTTTTAGAGTCCGTCAAGTTTCAAACAAGATTTACGCTTTAATATTGAAAAATTGCTCAACCGATTGGAATCGAGTCTCCCGGATGGAACCGATTGGAGAGATTCGTCCGTCTACACCGGCACTTCCGGTTTATTAAAATTAAAATAAATAAATAAATTATTTACATATATCTAAATATTTTGTTTTAATTTGAAGGCATTGCCTTGTTGTACATTCATTTGGCGAAAACCCTCGGCCCCGAACAAGAAAACATCGTCAAAGCGTTTCCGTACGTCGAAAAAATATTCGGACGTCTAAAAGGAACCAAAATTTCCTTCTTATGTGGCGATGCGGGACCATTGGCAATTGCGGCCGTACTTTACCACCGAACGGGCCGACAGTCGCAAGCTCAGACCATGCTTAAAAAGTGATTTAAAATTCAAAATTTTTTAAAAAAAATTGACTTTTTGCATCATTTTTCTTTCAGATTGCAGAAACTGAAGAAAGATGTCGTTCAATTGGATAGTGACGTGCCGGATGAATTATTATACGGACGAGTCGGATACTTATACGCGCTTTTATTCGTGCAGAAACACATGGGCGAAGCGTGCGTCGATAAAACGATAATTAAAAACGTTAATTAATCAAAATAATCGATATTTGTTGTTTTTAATTGATTTTTTTTGTTTTAGGTGGTCGAAAGTGTTCTGTTATCGGGCCAGCAACTTGCGAGCGAAGAAAATCGTCCTTGTCCGTTGATGTACCGATGGCACGACAGTTATTACTACGGCGCTGCGCACGGCATGTGCGGAATTTTATACATGTTGCTCCAAGTTCGCGTTGAATTTCTCAATTTTTGAATTGTTTTTTTCTTAAAAAATGTTTTTTTTTGTTTTTTTTTGTTTTTTTAGGCTCGTGATTACGTCTCGCCGTCGCAACTGGACAAATTGATTCGACCAACGCTCGATTTCCTAATGACGCTGCAGTTCCCGTCGGGAAATTTCCCGTCGTCCATGGGAAGCACCAACGACAAATTAGTTCATTGGTGCCACGGCGCGCCGGGTTTCGTGCATCTTTTAGCGCTTGCGCACGAGGTTTTCGGTGGAGAAAAATATTTGGTTTCGGCGAGAAAGTGTTGCGAAGTTATTTGGCAACGAGGGCTCCTGAAAAAAGGCTACGGAATCTGTCATGGGCCCACCGGAAACGCTTATGGTTTTCTGGTGCTTTACAGGATAACTAAAGAAGCGAAATATCTACACAGGGCCGAAAAAGTTAATAATTTAATTAGATTTTTTTATTTTTTGTGAACTTTTTATCGAATTTTTATCTTTTTTTTTTAGTTTTCTGAATGGTGTTTTGATTACGGCAAACATGGCGCACGTGTTGCAGATAGACCTTTGTCACTGTTTGAAGGTTGTGAATGAATAAATAAATAAATAAAACACTCGAATGGTTGTTTATTTTGATTTGGTTTCTATTTTTTTAGGTCTGGCGGGAACCATTTATTTTCTAGCAGATATGCTCAATCCCGATCGCGCTGCTTTTCCTGCATTCCAATTGTGGTAAACGAAGGCGATAAAATGTCATTTACCGACCCCGCTGAGAGAAAAAAAAAGTGTGCATTTTGTTTGTTTTGGTTTATTTTATGTTTTTATTTGTTTATTGAATGTTGTAAATTGTTTTTATACAATAAAAATTTATGTTGTCACAATTTTTATTGGTGGTTAGGCTTATGTGTTGAATTAAAAGGTGGAGTCGGACAGCTGCTACTGTGTTAGAGTTTGGATGGCCTTGATGAGTGATGTATGCGGATTTCGAGTCATGGAATGATGCACGTCAACTGGTTATTCTACTATTTTTTTTTTAAGATGAGTGTTTGTCTTGATGATGTTAAATAAATAAAAATACGAGAGAAAAAAGTGCAGTCATTGTGTATCGTTTTACTTTCATTCTTCATCTTGATGTGCAAGGTCGTCGAGCAACATCTCATTTTTATCTCAAATTTAAATTTCCTGTTCAATAAAACGTCAAAAGAAACGTCAAATTAAAATTATTGTTTATTAAAATGTAAAATACAAGTTAAACTGGTTGGACACCATTAAAATAAACAAAGCTGGCACGTTTTATCAATAAAGTCATTATTTGTGACGAAACAATCGGACGTTATCCGCCATGTTGAATCTTGGAACAGGTGTGGCCAGAAAACGTTTTTATTTTAATTTCGAATTAAAAAAACTGTGGGATGTTGAGTCCCTTGTCACTCTAGGCTATGAAATTTTTCAGTTTTAAGCAAACTGTGTATTTTACGAGGGTTGGAATCTTTTAAATTCTAGTCTACGTGATGCAATTTCAAGATCAACGAGGCAGACACGTTTTCAGTCCCGTACACGCAGAAATCAATTTAATTCGTGATAATTAAATAAAAATAAAAACAAAAAAACAAAACAAAATAAAATAAAATAAACAAATATAATTAAAGTTCGGATGATAAACGAGTTTTAATTTTTGACAGTCATTTATAACATTTGCTCCGGAAACGACACGAAATTCTTCAGAGGGAAGACATTTTGAATTTCAGTCAAATTCTTACAAAACCAAAACAATAATAAAAAAAAAATAAGGTCAAATCCAACTGCTGCAAGGATTTGATTATATACTTGTATATCTCAATTCCCTCTTCTTAAAATAAAAAAAATAAAAATCCAATATACATTTGCCCCAATAAAAAACCATTAAGAAATAATATTGGGGTAATTTTCTTTGTCCTTGAAAAGCCTTTAAAAATTAAATTTTATTTGCAATAGAGAGATTAATAAGGTGTAATAACTGCTCCGCTATACGCAGGGTTATTGGCCAATAGTCTAATGATATTCTTTCGAGCTGAGAAGGACGTTTGTTAGCAATCTCGTGTTGTTCTATGTGGACGAGAATTGCCTTTGGCTAGCTCGCATCTGCAGGACTTAGGGATACGATGGCGAATTTCATTCATTTGCTCAATCCGACTTTACAATGCGAACTGTAGCAATTCTCTTTCTTCTCCTGATCCACGCATTTGTCACCAATTGTGATCGGTATCGCAAACAAGTAAGTATCACCAAAAACATCACTTTCACTTTCACTTTCACTTTGTGCATTTTAAGGGCTGGACGCAGCGACTTAAAGGTCTAAGTGGATCGAAAAAAGGTAAAAATTAATTTTGTTTGATTTGGTTTTAAGTATTTTGTATTCTTTTTAGATTTTCAAACTCGAAATAAAACGTTATATCGCGATGGATTGGTTTACATGCGCGCGCAATATCTGCAATGTTGTAAAAAAATTTAAATTTTTTTTTTTTTTTTTTTTTTTTTGATTTTAAAATATTGAAAAAAATTTTAATTTTAGCTTGTGGTATATCAAATTCAAGGAAAATACGTGGAAAAGTAGTCGGAGGTCAGGAGGTGGATGTGATGGCCTATCCATGGGTGGTATGAAATGATAATTGCAAAAACACAAAAAAAGAAGAATTACATATTGAATATGTATGAAAAAAATTCAATTCCAGTCTCATCTGACACACAACAATGGGTTTTTAATGTGTGGTGGTACCCTGATCACGGATAAACACGTTATTACAGCGGCGCACTGCGTTAAAGAGTTAAGTGTTACGCAGCAAAGTTTCGTTTTGTGTTGCAGCGAAGTTCGCTTTTGTTTATTTTTATTTATTTATTTATTTAGTTTGACTGTTGATAAGTTCTGGGTGACAGTTGGAGATCATGATCGCACTGTTTCGTGGGAAGCTTCTAGCATTCGTGTGAGAGCTGTTCGGGTGATTATTCATCCGGAATACGATCGATTTAGCTTCGATAATGACATCGCGGTGTTGACGCTCTGTCGACCTGTCATCACGCGTTATATTCGTCCCGCTTGTCTTCGCGCACCGTTGTATGATTTTTCTGGTCATCCTGCAGTTGTTGTCGGATGGGGAGTGACTGATATATGTAAAAAAAAAATTTATTTTTATTATTTTTCTTTTAGTTTTTCAATTTTTCTTGACTTTTTATCATTTTTTTTAAAATTTATTTATATTTTTTTGATTTTTTTTCTTTTTTTTCTTGACTTTTTTCGTATTTTGTTAATTTTCTTCACTTTTTTTGATTTTATTTATTTTTTCTTTATTTTCTTCACTTTTTCTTCATTTTCTTCACTTTTTCTTCGTTTTATTCATTTTTTCTTTATTTTCTTCACATTTTCTTCATTTTCTTCATTATTTTCATTATTTTCTTTATTTTCTTCACTTTTTCTTCATTTTTTTCTTTATTTTCTTTATTTTTTTCTTTATTTTCTTCACTTTTTCTTCATTTTTTTCTTTATTTTCTTCAATTTTCCTTTATTTTCTTCACTCTTCCTTCATTTTCTTCACTTTTTCTTCATTTTCTTCACTTTTTCTTCATTTTCTTCACTTTTTCTTCATTTTCTTCACTTTTTTTTCATTTTCTTTACTTTTCCTTCATTTATTCACTTTGTCACGGATCTACTCTTAGACAAATGGTATGCGCGTAAGAGTCTGCAAGTCAAATAGCGCTCACCAGAGAAGGACCTTGGTCGAAGGCGTCGGAAATTCCGAGCGCTAAGTTCGTCATGTACAATAAATATTTGTTTAGACTTGGAATCTTGTCCTCCGCTTGGATAAGTTAGACTAGAGTCCTCAGGTGTTGAGTCTTGCAGTAACCATGACAAATGTACACTGGCATTAGAATAACTGTAGCGCTCGCGCGTGTTTAGATAAATTCATAAGACATCGGCCGGTACACGGTACAGACAGCGGCCAGAGGCTTGCGTGTATCGTGGGCAAGCGTTGCCGGAAAGCGTTGCCGGAAAGCGTACGTATCGGCCGGCGCTGCTGAGCAGTGAGCCAGGCCTAGCGCGTAGAAAATGACTGGAAACTTAGTAGTCTGATGTGATACGGTCAAACCCCAGGTAACCAGTCCTTTATTATCATAAATAACAAAACAAAGTCACCTCTGATTGGGTGACCAGAGGTGCAAACTATTAGAGAAACAAGAAAGGTGAAAGACTTTAAGTAACCAAAAATAGCGCTGATCTAATCTTTAGCGCATAACAGACGATTCATGCGCAGACTTATGCGCATGAATACATTTGCATATATTACTAACCCCACACCCGTGACAACTTTTTGATTTTATTCGTTTTCTCTTGGTGTTATTCATTTTTTCTTGATTTTCTTGATTTTTTTTCTTGATTTTATTCATATTGTTTGATTTTATTCATATTTTTAAATTTTATTCATGTTTTTTAATTTTATTCATGTTTTCTTGATTTTATTCATGTTTTCTTGATTTTATTCATGTTTTCTTGATTTTGTTCATGTTTTC
>JAQFXT010001566.1:0-16727 GCA_034683725.1 Strigamia crassipes | reverse complement strand
AGGAAGTTTTTGGGAATATTTTGATCTGCTGTCTACCCTTCAAGGAGTTTATATTTTCATAGTATATGTTTGTAATGTAAGAACATTCAAGTTGTTCAAACGCTTGTGCTGTTCTAAACGTAGAGTTTTACAAACATCTACAACAACAACACTTAGTGGAGAGACTCCATTGTAAATTGCTGTAAAGATCACTCAGTTACCTGTTAACAGAAATTGTTTAATAAATAAATATGACCGTACTGACTACAATATATATTTCTTAAATTTGTTATAAAATATATAATGGTAACAAAACTAATCACAGTCACATTAATTCCCCTACCAAAATAGGTTCACCATTTTTGTTACACTTTTGTCGCTTTTAGCGGCTTCCAGTTGATAAACCAAAGTAGAAGTTGTGCTGGCTAAAATCATAACAAAAACAGCATTCTTTGTATCTGGAAATGCTGTTAGGACATCATTGTAAATCATGCTAGAAGTCTTACTCATGTTCGTAATTCTAAATAATTAAATGCAATTACTAATTGTTTTATAATTAATTTCTTTTTAGAAATTGGATTCACCTTTAATTTAGTATTCTTTGATCTTTACATTCTTTTCTTAATTCATAAGTTTTGATATCCTTTTTTTTAACTCAAGTTTTTACATGCTTTGACATATTGCTTTTAAACAAGAAAAATAGTGGAACGGAAGTTGTAACTGAGGTCATTGTGCAACGGTAGAGAAATCATTTGCGTAATAATATCAAGTTAGTTTATCACTGGAATTAAAACTGTTTTCTCTTTTTAGAAAAAAATCATAAGATTGAATAAGGAAGAAATAAAAATTAAAAAAAAAAAAAAATTATTTTTTTTGAAAATTTAAAATGTGCATTGAATTTTGATATATGACATTTGCCTCCTTTTGCCGAAGAATGTTGTAAACCAAGGCTAACAACTACATCTTTAATCTACCAAAAAACCTTGTAAACATCATCTTCACAAAATAACACTGCAAACAGTGTGTCTGTTCCTCCTACTGCTCCACACACTTAAATGTGATGACCTGATGAATATAACAACCCCATCAGAAACTCTATATCTTTTAGATGAGCCATGCTACGATGGATTTGCTTACAACTCATTGTCAATATGCCAATGTTATTGTTTCTTCAATTTCAACACACTGAAGAATTGTCCAGGAAAAAATCTAGTTATCAACATGTACAAAAGTCATTACCTCAACAAAACTCAATACGAAATAACTTCAGATGGAAGTTTATTGGTAACAGACTTCAAAGGAAAAGTGAGTAAAAATCTTTTTTCTAAAGAGGAATTCTTCTTACATGATGACAACTCCACTGTGGTTTTATGTTACCCCTTGGCTACTGAGTACCATAACTGTGAAAGAGAATCAGTGATGCAGAGTGAATACCAACTGCAAGAAGACAAGAATGTTAACGTAAAGAAATATGACGAAGACTATACTTTTGAGTTCTACAGGAAGAATCTCATTGGTATTGCAATATGTAAACATGAAGATTACCAAACTTTTATGACAGTTATGACTATTGGATATTGCTGCTCAACTGTTTGTTTACTGGCAACTTTCATCCTTACTTTGTTCCTTTTGGACAGACACAGCAATTTTGCATTGATTTGCTACATTGGAATGCTATGTGGTCATTGCGCGCTTATCGTGATTTACTACCTAAGACCCGTGGACTACTACCAGGAGTATTTTGTCCAGCTCTTCCATTGTTGACTCAGTACTGTCTTCTGTCAGCTGTTGCGTGGATGAATATTTATGTTCTTACCATATATTTGCCATTTTCAAAGCTGCAGCTTTTGTCCAACAAAAGATCGACTAAGGAATGTGTGGTTCTCTGTTTGTGCGGATAGGGAATCCCATTGATTTTTCCGACCTTTACGCTTGCGTTGGAGTTGGTTGAGGATCCTAACATTAAACCACGTTTTTTTACCAGGTGTACTTATGGTGTTGATGGATCTTCTTATCTTATTCTGCATGGACCGATGTGCATTTCACTTCTGGTAAACGTGGTGCTGTTCATCGCGATTGTGGTCAAAGCAAAAAAGTTGCCAAATGATGCTTCGGATGTCAATAAACACGCGAGAAAACAAATGTAAGATTATGATATTAAATGGATGCAAAGATATTTCAAATCTTTCTCCTTATTCGTCTTATGGATAAATAACTTTACTAATGATTTACTGAGCATGTGCAGTTTTCTTGAACAAGAAACGAATTGATTAAATAAGCCAGAGTCGTCTTAATACTTTTAAACACCTTAAGCTAATTTCAAGTGCCCTGGGCTAAAAGTATCAGGCACCCATTGCCCTATGTCATCTAGATCAAATTACAGAATTGTTTTGCACGCTCTGGTGGCAATTTTGTGCACTACGTGGTAGGCAACAACTAAACAGCGTATTACAGTGCCTATAGGTGTGCTGCTTTTGGGTGTCACAAAATTCATTTACCGATATCTGTTTATTTATTAAACGATCGAATCAAAAACTGCATTCAAAATACACTAGCACAACGTGTTTGTTGCCTACCACAGTCATGCGCAAAAAGACCCGGATGAAAACATCAACAGTAATTTGATCTCCATACTCTCCATAGGATAGAAGGTGCTTGATGCCATTTAGCATCAGGCGGCAGGACTCTACAGTTTCAAGATATATACATAACTTGAAACTGTAGTGCATATACATATATGCTTGTCATGCATAAGTCACTCCTGTAAAAAATACTAGGAGGTCAATTGATACCTTACGAATAAAATAGTTATGTGGCAAAACCAGTAGTCGCTCTAATTCAACACAAGACATAAGACTGTATTGACAACACAATATTTTTTTTTAATTTGTTATAAAATATAATGGTAACAAAATTAATCACAGTCACATTAATTCCCCTACCAAAATAGGTTCACCATTTCTATTAATTTTTACACTTTTGTCGCTTTTAGCGGCTTCCGGTTGATAAACCAAAGTAGAAGTTGAGCTGGCACTGCCATCTAAAGCCTCCTTGCTTGAATTCACCTTTTTTGAGCGTGCTTTTGGCAATTCAATATCACTTGGAGGTTTCTTCTCAATCGGCAAGAATTCTTCTCCGAAATGCAGGTTTGCTTCGAATACACTCGCGCTACCTAAAGTACCGCTTCCAAAGCGCGGAACAGGATTCCTCGGATTCCTTCCAAACTTTTGTTCCATCATATCAGAAAACACCTGCATACTTAATTCCTATTGAAATCAGATAAAATAAAACTATGTCGGTTAGTAGTTACAATTATTTGCAAATCTTACCTGTTCTTCATACGGCTTCAGTTTTCTATGTTATAAAGAAAATAGAATTAATACTTCCATCATTGTTTATTAAGTTTGTATTAATTATGTTAGGACCCTTCCACAAAGCAAAGAATCCAATTTGTTAATTATTGCTTGTGCACTTACTTTTCAAGCCACAGAGGATTTTCTCTAGGAAGAAAATGAAAGAAAATTGTTAGATGGTTGTGCCATTACCATTTAAAAATCAAAAACAATTATTCCATAGAAAGGATTGAAGAAAGCATTTTCATTTTGACTTTGACTTTGAATTAGACCTACACTGCACTAGCTGCTGGTCCTGACTCTGGATGCACCAGTTCCTTTTTGACTAGAAAATAGACATTTTCAATGGTAAGTTACCGGAGGAATTATTTGAAACTTTGTTTTTACCTATTGTAGCAAATTGGTGCTTCTTCGGCACTCTAAAGAAAAGAAGTTATTAATATATTGAATTTTGTAAAAAAAAAAGTTAAACTGACTCTTTTTGCTTTGAACAGCAAATTATGGCTATGATAATGAAACCCATAATTATTACAATGACAAGAGCAATTAATGCTATGAGAATAGGATTAAATTCTTCAGGTGTGGTTTGACCATACACGGGCTAAAAAGAAAAAAAATTTTAAAACTATATTATGAATTCATTTAATATTTAAATGTCTTTGTGCTAGTACTTCAACGCTTGTCAAGTGTAGTTGCTGATATTGTGGATGGAAGAGGAATACATTGTCAACTGTATTCAAAACTTCAGTAACCGATTTAATTTCATAGCGGCCAGTGTCCACAACATGGATCAATATGTCAGTTTTATCCTTGTCAATTATGCTCTTTTTGTTTGTGTGATATCTGATATCATCTATGTAAACTTTTCCTTGAGTTAAATTTGACAACATTCTGTAAATTAAATATTGTATAAATAAATTACATTAAATTGGAAGAAGAAAAAAGCAATGAAGTGGACAAAACTGTGCTATGCCCTATTGATTTAGTTCTTACTCCACAAAAACTGGTAAATCTTGAGTCACGATGTCCGGTGGAAATGCAACGACAACACGCAGTAATTGGTTTTGTTCAAATAGCCATACCTTTAAATATAAATCCATGATCTATTAAGATTCTAATAGGGATTTTGTGGTGCAAAGACCAATAAAGATAATCAGAGGGTCAAAAAACGCTATTGGAATTAAATACTGTGTATACTAATTGTCAACAACATAAAGTTTCACAGAACCCGTTGCTCTTACTTATGTATCGTAAAGCTCCGATTTGCGGCCTGGTCCGCATATTGGCTTGTGCCCATTTAGGCACTCGCATTTTGGGCAATAAACACCAAGTCCAATTAAGAACTGAAAGTTTGCACAAATAATACCGTATTACCTCTAACCTAACCTAAACCTAAACCTAACCGCGCAACAACATTATGGTGATTTTTAACCTGTTGATGGTTAGTTACTCCAGCTGCCGAAATCGGGTAGGTTCTGCCAATATGCTTGTAAAAAAAATTAACTTTCCCCACCCCCGCGTTTAATCAGAGCTTTACGGTGTATACAGTTTTAAACTATATTAACCTCAGCAATAGTTTTGGTTTCCCGGAAAGGCTCCAAGTCTTCTCTAGCTGCTACGGTCAAATGGAACCTATCTTGATTGTAGAAATGTAAAGGTGCCGCTGTAAAAATGTGACCAGAGCGGTCTATTGTAAAAGGCTGAGGAACAACAGCTCCAGAAGAAGCTCCGGAACGAGCCCTGTACAGATGGCTAGATACCAAAGAGTATGTGACATTGCCTCCGTCCGGATCGATGGCTTTTACGCGAGTTACAAAATCTCCAACTTCAGCAGAGTATTTAACACCTACATTGAAAAGATGCTTAAATTATTCGTACCATTGCTTATGTTCAGGGCCGTCTTAAGCAGGGGTGCAAGAAGTGCACGGCACCCGGGCGGCCGGGCCCATGGGGCGGCCGTGGGCCTCAAACAACCTTTTTTTTAGTTTTAAAATTTTTTTTTGGTAAGAAACAGGAGAGGCGACGCGTAAGTTTGCACCTTGTCGGCTGGTTCCAGAGGGCGGCCTGGGACCCCAAACGACCTTTTTGTAAGTTGAAAAATTTTATGCCAAAGAAAAAGGGCGGCGGCATATAGCTTGCACCCCGGCAGCAGACAAGCCAGAGACGCCCCTGCTTATGTTCATTTTTTATACCTATTTGATATGGTAATCCAATAAATTCTGGTGGATTATCATTGGTATTTTTTACTTTAATTTGCACTGTGGCAGAATTTGTTTTCTCGTTTCCCGCATCTGTGTTTCTTTTCTGTACTTCCACCACTTGTTTTTCATTCGCCGCTTCAATGGTCAATTCATAAAAATTCTTCTTTTCGTGGTCTAAAATTGAGTTTGTTCGTAATATTCCATTTTCTGAATCAATACGAAAGTGGCTGTCTTCATTCCCACCTGTAATATTAAATAATGGAGAAATGGAAATGCCAAAGAGGAAAAATATATTTTGTTATGTTTACTTGTGATCTGGTAATAAATTTTTCCATTTGCTTGTTCATCCGGATCGTTTGCAACCACTTGGCCAATTTCAGTGCGAATAGGAGCATTTTCATCCACGCTGAATGAATACGGACTGAAAAACTTGAAAAGAGAATCCAATTTAATTTGGCACAAAAAGGATAAGACTTAATGGGTTACCGGTCCTTTTGGAAATGTTGGCACATTGTCATTCTCATCCAAAACTTTAACTGTCAAAACTCTCAAGCTTTCAAGAGGATGTGGTTGGCCTTGGTCTTTCGCTCGAATTATAAGCTACCATAACAAAAAGAATGTTTACATTATACAGTTTGCGCCATGTACTTTTCCCTTAAAATTATAGTCAATTTTACGTTATAAATATTGTAATGTAAAAATATAAAAGTTCAGTTTGCGCTTGCGCTTTTACGTTACAAAAAATCGACTTACCTAACAACGTCACAGGATTTCTAAAACTAGGAACTGTTTCTTATATTAAATATAGATACAATTTGTGTTTTAACTAATTCAAAACAATGCCATAACTTTATTATTGTGAATTGAAATGATTTCCAAAGGAAAGCAATGAGATAAACGGTAACACGTGCTCCTTTTGCGAATGAAGTAGAGAATTCAAAATGGCGGCAAATGAGGTCATTGCAAATCGCAATTTTTGGTCAGTGACGTAACAGTGACATAAATAGTGGAAAATTACCAAATTGGCTACGCTATTTTTCGATATAGTGTAAGCTCCGTTAGACTTATGAGTTTTCCACTATACTTATAGGCATAACGGAGGTTTTTATAACGTAAAAGTACATGGTGCAAACTGCGTATTTACTGCAAAGCTTGCATGCCTTTGCAAAGATATTGCAGAGCTACAATAGTTGAGTTATTGCAGCAGGGTGTTACTAAAACCCCCATTGCTCTGCAGTTCTTCCGTCAAACAGCAGTTTAAATTATAAGGTTTAATGGATATTTACTTGATATAATTCCTTAGTTTCTCTGTCAAGATAATTCTTTACTTTGATTTCCCCAGTAAATGAATCAATACTAAAATCGTCTAATTCGTTTGTTCCATCGCCATTATTATCTACAAAATCATACTGGATTCTCCCATTTGGTCCTGAATCAAGATCCTCTGCTCTGACTTGAAGTAAGAAGTCTTTCTGTTGATTCTGAAATTTTAAATACATGTTTTTTATCTACTACAGTAAATCCTTTGATAGAGCACAATTTTTTTTAAATTTAATTCGTTCTACCAGTTAATTTATGTAACTCAGTTTTTATACCAACCTCTGGGATTGTAATTTCTGTCTCGTTAGCATATGGTATTAAAAATTGAGGCGAATGGGAATTCATTTCCGAAATATTTATAAAGACTGTTGTGTAATCGACATTTGGCCCTTTGCCGTTCTCATCTCTTGCAGCAACACGGATTTGATATGATGAAGCATTCGTCGTTTTGCTGCCAAGGTAAAGGATACCTGATGTTTCATTCACCCAGAACAAACCTAAAATTTATTTAATTTAAATTAAAGCAAATATTTAAATAAAAGTGACTGAGGTTCACCGTCTTCATTGCCTTCTTCAATGGAGTATTCCACTGAACCATTAATCCCAGTATCTAAATCTATTGCTTGCAGTTGCACTATTGGACTTCCAGCGTGTTTTGCAGGAATCACGAACACTTCATATTCGTTATTCACAAATGTGGGTTTGTTATCATTGATATCTGTCAATGTAACAAAGACCTAGTGCAAAAAACAAATATTTAATCAACTACTTCCTTAAAAAAAGAAAAATTGTTTTTTTACTGAAACACTAGTCCATCTTGCCGAAGAATCTGGATCATTATCAGTGGCGTTCAATTGAAATACAAATTTTTCTTCCTCTTCTCTATCAAGAAAAACTGCAAGTTGGGATGTCGTGATATATCCCTCAGAGTCCACATTGAAAATCTTATTGTATTCCGATCCAATGCTATATTTGATTTCGCCGTAGATTCCTACATCTGCATCTACGGCTTTAACTTGACCCAACAAGACACCAGGATTGGAATGTTCTTCTACCGTAAAGTGATACACTGACTAGATGCAAAAATAATTTTAGTAAACTTGTTTACTGTAGACCAAATTACTGTTGTTGTTTTCATCCGGGTCTTTTCGTGCGTGCACAGACCGTGGTCGGCAACAAACACGTTGCGCTAATGTACCGTATTTCTTCGATTAAAAGCCGCAGCTTTTATTACAAAAATCGCTTTTCTTGACCCGGCTACTATACGAAGCAGTGGCTGTTATTCAGTCTTTTTATTCATTTTATGCTCGTTTTGAGATTCAAAACATACTTAGAACAAACGTTACGGCTGTAAAATGAACGTGGAATGTTTCTTCCAAGTTCATTTTTGTTTATTTGTGACCTCGATTTTTAGCTGCGGCTATTATTCGAGGGCGGCTTTTAATCGATGAAATACGGTATTTTGAATGCAGTTTTTGATTCGATTGTTTAATAAATAAACAGATACTGGTAATTAAATTTTGTGACACCTAAAAGCAGCACAACTAATAGGCATTGTAATACGCTGTTTACTTGTTGCCTACCACATAGTGCACAAAATTGCCACCAGAGCGTGCAAAACGATTCTGTAATTTGATCTATTCAAAATAATTGCCTACTTTTTCAAAAACGGGATTGTTGTCATTGGCATTACCAACTTCTACCATAATATCTGCACTGATCACTCGTGATGGATCTTTATCATCAAATGCTTTCACAGTAAGCATGAAGGTTTCGTTGGTTTCGTAGTCAATGTGAGAATCAGTTGTTATCACACCTGTCTTACTATCAATCTTAAACAACGGCAAAGGTGGATCAATTTTGTAATTTTTTGAAGTGGATTCAGCATCAGCGACAAACATCGAGAGAAGGAAAGTGTTTATTGGTGAATCTTCCTGTACTTTTGCATTTAAGTATGGTTCATCTGGCGTCCATGGAGGAGGAAAAAGAGGTTGTGGTTTTTTACCACCCACAACAGAAATTATTAAAGTCCCTGAAAAAAATTGTATTAATTTTTTTTAAATTATAGACTTAAACAAAGACAAACCTGTTGCTGTTTGATAAGGTTCAATGCTAGTGTCTATGGCAACTGTGGTCAAAACTACAACGGCTGTCGTAGTTCTCGAAATACCGCTCGCAGTTTTTACTTCACCAGTGTTAAAATCAACAATAAATAACTCCTAGAAGAAATATTTCAGTGGTTGTTTATAGAATATATTTGGAAAAATAAGTGAGTACCTTATTTTTCTTAAAAATCCTGTATTTAACTCCATTTTGATCGAAAACTATCGCCGGATCTTGGATTGTGTACTTTAAAAAGTCAACGGATTTGATGTCTGGATCTGTTGCAGAGAGTTTGCAAATGATTGTACCCAAAGGTGATTCTGCAAAAAAAAAAAAAAAAATCCTAAAATAGTCTGGTTTGCTAAAAATTGTTATTACACAGTTTGCGCCATGTACTTTTTCCCTTAAAATTATAGTCAATTTTACGTTATAAATATTGTAACATAAAAATATAAAAGTTCAGTTTGCGCTTGCGCTTTCACGTTACAGTCAACTTACTTTACAAAGTCACGTGATTTCCGAAACTAGGAACTGTTTCTTATATTAAATATAGATACAATTTCTGTTTTAACTAATTCAAAACAATGCCACAACTTTATTATTGTAAATTGAAATAATTTCCAAAAGAAAACAATAAGATAAACAGTAACATGTGCTCCTCTTGCAAATAAAATGGAAAATTAAAAATGGTGGCAAACGAGGTCATTGCAAATTGTAATTTTTGGTCGTTGACATTACAGTGACGTAAATAGTGGAAATTTACCGGATTGTCTACGCTATTTTTCGATATAGTGTAAGCTCCATTAGACTTATGAGTCTTCCACTATAATTATATGCATAACGGCGGTTTTTATAACGTAAAAGTACGTGGCGCAAACTGCATATTATTGTTGAATACCTTCTTTAAGATAAGCTTTCTGAATTTGGGGAATGAACATTGGTGGTTTGTTATTGCCATTGGAAATGTTAACAACCAGAGTTGCAGTTCCAGTCTGACTGGGAATTCCTTCATCTATTGCTAAAACCTAAAATAGCGTAATAATTGATGAAATGTAGATGTGGACCCTGTTAAGTTTTAAGTTACCTGAATTTCATACTGGTTTTGTTTATCGTAATCTAATTTTGTCAATTCTCCGACAGATATGATTCCGCTTTCAGGATCAATCATAAAGGTTCCATCATTACCATATTGCAATCTGTAAGAAATGCGTCCGCCACTGGCAAAATCTTGGTCCAAAGCATTTACTTGAGTCACTGGACTCAACGGCAAAGCTTCATCAGAAATATTTGCTGTGTAATACATCGTCCTAAATGTTGGGGCGTGTAAGTTGTCATCCTAGCAATATTACATTTCCAGTTTAAGACATCTCTGTAGTTTGCATCCGGTATTTTAATGTCAAATTCAAACTGAAAATCCCTGTCTACGCAAGATAAACACAACAAATACATGATTTTTGGAAATAAAAATAAGTAAGAGGCCATCCATAAATTAAGTAACGCAAAATGTTCGATTCTTGGACCACCTCTCCCTTTGTAACGAGGTCGTATTGTTTATTCGACAGTCGTTTATTCGATGGTCGTTTCTTTGACGGTCGTTTCTTTGACGATCGTTTATTCGACGGTCGTTTATTCGACGGTCGTTTATTTGACGGTCGTTTATTTGACAGTTTATTTATTCGCCAGTAAATCTAACCAAACCTCACATAACCTATCCTAACCTGAACTAAACTTTTGTGTCATTGTATGCAAAAAATGGAATTTAGTGTTAGAATTTGACATCAAGATACCAGGCACGCACTTTAGGTTTTACCTCAATAGTGATATCGATTGTTGCTGTGTCATATTGCTCATCTTCATCTTGTGCTCGAATTATTAATTGGATTCTTAAAATTAAAGAAAAAACATGAACGATTCAAATTTGTGTATATGTATGTATATTTACTCATGGTGAACTAAATCCGAAGCATTTAACTTTGACGAATTGGAAATTGTTAATTCTCCGGTCAACAAATCCAAACTAAAAGCATTTACCGGTGAATCTTGGATAGTATATGTAACAACAGACGATTTATCAGCATCAGTAGCCTAGAAATCAAATATTTGTTTCATGCAAATGTGAATATTTGTTTGAAGTACAGACTTTGACAAACAGCGGAGTTGAAAATTGACTTCCGCCAACTTTGATTTCAGCGCGGTAAGAAGGCAATGTGAATTTGGGAGAATTGTCATTCATATCAGTCAACATCATAATAAATGGAACTGAAGCAGAATTTCCTCGGCCGTTGTCGTCTGTTGCCGAAATTGTAAAAATCAAAAGTGAAAATTTTTCATAATCCAAGCAGTCTTTTAGATTGCTATTGCAGTTGGCCACAGTTACTTCTCCTGTATTTGCATCAATATGAAACCTAATTTCAAAATACAAAAAACTTTAGTTTGGCTTTTATAAAATGTATATTTATATTTACAAATCAGAATGGTCTCCTTCCAACGAATAGCGAGTTCCGGCAGTACCAAAGTCTCCTGAATCCATATCAGTTGCCTGATAAACACATCATTAATGAGTATAACTCTTCACTGTCCGATCGGTTCATCGCCTAGCGCACTTGGCAATGAAACGAGAGACCCACAATTGTGCCTTGTCATTTCATCGCCATTCATTACATTGCCAAATGATCCAGGCAATAAAATGAATGGACGTATTGACAACATACGTTTCAACGCCATGCACGTCGGAACATTTAAATCTGCTACAGCTGAAGACTAGCCTTAATTTTTTCGCAAAAAAAGGTCTAAAGGCAAAAAGAGCTTAAAAATGCCTAATCGATTGCAAATGACGAGAAAAATCAATTTCCAGTGTCGGAACATGCAGATCTGCAATGGCTGAAGAGTTAATAGTCCAATAACCAAGATTGTCGCAATCAAAAAAATCATTTTTGGACCCATATCTCTTCAACCGTTGCAGATATAAAATTTCGAAAAAAGAAATAGATTTTTTTCGTAATTTCCGATCGATTCGGCTCGCTTTTGGTTCGTTTCCGGCCCTTTTTATTTTTTGGCTATTTTGCCATAGACTATCAATTTCCATCTGCAGGAAAGCATCTCTTCATTTTCTTGCCTAAATCGCTAGGCGATGAAATGAAAGGCGATGAAATGAAAGACGATGAAATGAAAGGTGATGAAATGAAAGGCGATGAAATGAAAGGCGATGAAATGAAAGGCGATGAAATGAAAGGCAATGAAATGGTACGTCCATTTCTTTGCTGCCTTTGGCATTTCATTTCATCGCCAAAAACCACTAGGCGATGAAATGAATGGTGATGAAATGATACATCAGGTAGGGTCACTTCATCGACCTTTCCTTTCATAGCCTAAAAACAACAGATGAGAGGCGATGAAGTGACCCTGTCTTGTTTACTCACATTGACTTTTGCAACAAAAGTTCCAAGCGGCGAATTTTCACTAATTTTGGACGAATAACTACTCTGCTCAAACACTGGAAAATTGTCATTTACATCTGTTATGGTGACAGTAACTACACACATGCTGGATAAAGGCTGTTCCACTGCAGTTTCTACAGCCACTACCTGGCAAACCAAAATTAACAAGAATTATTTATAGTTTCATAACTGATTTTTACAGTAACAAACAGCTTACCAGAAAAACAAAACTTTTTTCTTTTATTGTTTCATAATCCAATTCACCTTCAGGATTTACTCTCAATGAGACATTGGTTGATCGGTAGACAGACACCGGTTCTACCAAAAACAATCCTGTTGGATCCAAAACTGTTAAATTAAATATAGCATTTGTAGCCTGCAATAAACATTTTTTTTTTTAAAATAAGGTATTAACAATTTCAATGTAACAAGTTTTCAAAACTTACAAAATTGTCATCGAAGACGAACAGTTCAAATCCGGGTACTACAGAACCAGGTGGAAAATGTTCAGTAATTGATATTGAAATGTTGTCATTGCTGAATCTTGGTGGCGAATTCACCTTGCTGATTCCTGGCTTGACGGTGGAATTTTCTCGACTCTACAAAATTATGTTTCAGATAATAATTATAAAATTAGGAAGCCGCGCTTTTTAAAATTACTTTATGGACCCTCAAAATGGTTTCATTAAGTGCTTCCTCTAACGCATGTTGAATAACAACGGTAATAGTCGTCGTCGCGCTCGACATTTTGCTCTGCAACAAAAAATATTTTTTTGTGCTAAAGAAACTGTTGCAATGATTTTTTTTAGATTTAAAAAGTTTACCTTTGCCACTAACTTGACCTGGTAAATGCTTTTAGCAGGTAAAGGTAATTTTTTTTGGAGAACTAAAGAACCCGTCCATCTGCTATTGTCGACAGAAGTTGGAACTACAGAAAAATGCTCGCATACATGTGCAAGCTAATATTTTGCAATTATAATTATGTTTTAGAGTCTTGGTATCTTCTTGGTAACCAAATATTAAATTTCCAAAAAACCAATAACTCAATTTGAGCCGCCAACTGAATATCGAAAAATTTAATATTTGCTTACAAAGTATCAAAATATCAATCTACTTGTGGATATGTTTCACAGGACACACTGATTTCCTCTTGAGCTGTACTTGACACATTTATGTTTGAATAAATATTATATGGCGGAGTTGCTCCCTGAAATAGAAATTAACAGTTTAAAAAAAAAATTAAAAGCGATAAAAGCTAAATAACAACACACAGTTTGCGCCATGTACTTTTCCCTTATAATTATGTTCAATTTTACATAAATAGTAAAGAAAAAATTATACTTTGCGCAATACACTTTTCCCTTAACGTTATAAAAGTTTCGTTGCACTATATTTATACCATGTGACTGATCATGTGACCGATCAGCAGGCAAGCAGATGCCATTTGCAATTTTTGACTGACGACGTCATTAGTGGAAAATTACTGTAAGCTTCGTTGGAGTTATGACTTTTCCACTAAAACTTATAACCATATCGGGAGTTTTTATAAGGGAAAAGTACATGGCGCAAACTGTGTAATAATTACTTTCGGCATCAGTGCTTCATAAGGAGAATTCTGGAAAAATATTGACACTCCTTTTTTCCCTTGGAATTTCTTATCCGATGCTTTCACCACTCTACTCTGAGTTCTATTCCCTGACCTAGTACCATTTTCACCATTCACTTCCTCCACAATTCCACCAACAGTTCCATTTTCCGCCGAACCACTTCCATTCTTCTCTTCTCCCACTTCCATCTCCACGAAACCCAAAATCTCTTGCAATGATGACTCAAATCTCTTTTTCTTATCCTCGGACTCATTATTGAAATGTGTAAACCCAAAATCATTATTTTCATCTAAACTCGTTTTCGTTCGATCAAATTCCAATGGCTGATCTTCGTTGGTCAATTCCCCATCCAAACCGGGAAAGTGTGTTAAAATCGTCTCTTGTGTTGTTATTGTTTCTCCATCTTCCTGAATAGCTTGTTGACATGAAACACTTCCTGCTAGTAAAATTGATGAAAAATATTTCAAGGTCAATTACACTACACAGCAAATAAGTGTTGTTAACTTGTGGCTTGTCTAGTATTTTACTGCTACATTGTACATACACTACACTACGTTAAGCCCACAAATAGTCCCATTCCACAGGAATTGGTGACAATTAATTAGACGACAAAACTACTGCTATCTCCAAATCATTCCAATATTTCCCTAAATTAATAAAATTTATCGATCTAGTTGATAATATTCACAAATACTTTTTGAGTATTTTCTCTTGACACTTATCTGCAGGAAAATAATCTAAAAAAATTGCTTCTATTATTAATTAAGCTGATAAACATTATTAATTTACAGGAATATTGGAATAATTGCACTTTAAATAACCAAAAAATTGTGAAGTTGAATGTAAGTGGGTTTCTATTATAATGTCCCGCATTATAATAGAAACCCTAACCCTACTGGCAAATTTTAGCTTTCCCTACATTTACATAGAGGCCCGCGTACAACCAGAGAATTTCCGGTATACAGAATAGAGATTTGGCGATTATATTTTTTAAACTTGAAATAACTTATAACTTATTATTTGTTTTTGCAACTTATAACTAATAAGTTGTAATTTATTTAAATTTAAAAATTGTAATCGCCAAAACTCTATTAACGCTCGTAAGATCTGGTTAAAATATGTATGGAAAGCGACTGCATGTGGCTACATTTATTTCATTAGCATAATTATAATTTTGCTTCATAATACTATAACAATAATTCCTTATTTGTAAACTCACCCAACAAAAACAAAATCTTAATGCAGAACAATTGCATGACGCATTAATTTCACTTTTTTTATCTCTACTCTTGGTTTGTTATTATCTGTGAAGAAATGGAGAAAAACGTGTGAAAATTACTCGCCTAATTACTATATTGTTTACCACCACAATTACACGGCTTAAAACATACCTGAAGTCACATTTCGAAGTTTGTCCAAGTGTGCAACGAGATATCACACATTAAAATTAATCCTTACAAGCTTTTTTCGCCACTAATTTCTCGAGCTGGCAGTCAAGTTGAGCAAATGGAGAAAAATTCCTCGCGTTTGCAACGTAGTCAATGGCCTCAGGGTTTGATTTAATGGGAATTCGCATAACTGGTTTGGTCACTGACGTTTAGCTTTGACTGGCTTGCTGAAGGATCCTAGACCCCCATCTTTTCCCACGAAATATGATTTTTTTTTTTTTTTTTTTTTTTAAATTGTGTTTTGACTTTTATTGGAATTTACAAAATTTTTTTGTGATTTTTTTTGTTGAAAATTGTTGTGGAAAAGGAGCTGTGAACTGGTAATGGCTGCAGGCATTGCCTTGGGTTACTGTAACATCTCTGGGTTGGTTCAGGAAGTGGATGAGTCCATGGAATGGGGTCAAGGGGGTGGTGTGAGTTGAGAGGAGCAGTTGCAGATGTTGTGGGCATCTTGGTGTTGTGGGCACTTTGGTAGGTCACGGGCTGCAGGACGACATTGAACTGAGTTTGGATTTATTTATGAGTTTAATTTATTCCAGTTTAGTTATGGACAGATAAACTCGGATAAACTGTGTTTTGGTTTAGCTGTTTGAGATGTGGTTTAGCTGGTTGAGATTCAATGACATCAGCATTCAGGGCCGGATCCTGAAAACGTACTGGGGGTGACCATTTTGGTTTAATTTTACACTCGCAAATGTACATATTTTTGGTCAACTGTTGAATATTTTTTATCAAAATTGGAATATTTTTGGTTGAAATGTGAATATGTTTGGTTAAAATGGGATGTTTTTGGTTAAAATTGGATGTTTTTGGTTAAAATTGGATGTTTTTGGTTAAAATTGGATGTTTTTGGTTAAAATTGGATGTTTTTGGTAAAAATTGGATGTTTTGGTTAAAATTGAATGTTTGTTTTTGGTTAAAATTGGATGTTTTGGTAAAAATTGGATATTTTTAGTTAAAATTGAATGTTTTGGTTAAAATTGGATGTTTTGGTTAAAATTGGATGATTTTGATTAAAATTGGATGTTTTTGGTCAAAAATTAAATAATTTTGGTCAAAAATTGAATAAATTTGGTCAAAAATTGAATAAATTTGGTCAAAAATTGAATAAATTTGGTCAAAAATTGAATAAATTTGGTCAAAATTGAATAAATTTGGTCAAAAATTGAATAAATTTGGTCAAAAATTGAATAAATTTGGTCAAAATTGAATAAATTTGGTCAAAAATTGAATAAATTTGGTCAAAAATTGAATAAATTTGGTCAAAATTGAATAAATT
>JAQFXT010001565.1:0-16732 GCA_034683725.1 Strigamia crassipes | reverse complement strand
GTTTTTAGACACAAAAATGAGTTTTTAGACACAAAAATGAGTTTTTAGACACAAAAATGAGTTTTTAGACACAAAAATGAGTTTTTAGACACAAAAACAAATTTTTTAAACCTAAAAACAAATATTTTAGACCTAAAAACACATTTTTTAGACCTAAAAACACATTTTTTAGACCTAAAAACACATTTTTTAGACCTAAAAACACATTTTTTAGACACTAAAATATATTTTTTAATGCAAATTGATGTTAAAAATGAGTTCTTAGACATAAAAATAATTTTTTCAGCACAAAAAAACATTTTTACGCATAGAAATCTTTTTTTTGATAAAAAAAAATACACAGAAGCACAAAAACTAGATATTAGGACGAACTACAAACATCAAAAATCATTTAAAAAACCACACTTCTTATTTTATTCAAGCTCATTTACCGGCGACCATTCCCCTACAGTCCACGTCTGTTGACACGGCACGCGATTGCATGGCTGGTATTCATCCGGACGTCCACCAGGACACAACTTGGGCACCACAACAGTGCTAGTCTCGTTAACAGGTGTACAAAAAACATGTCTGTGTTGAATCCCACGCCATCCGCAGGTGTGGTCGCAATATTCCCATTTCTGCGTCTGCCACCTGCAAAAAAACAAAAAAAAAAAAACCAAACATTCACAAACAAATAAAAAGGCGTTTCAAATTTCAAATTGATACCTATACGTGCAAGAGAAACTATTACAAGGTCTTTTCTGAATATTTGGTTTTTCCTTCGAATTACACAGTCGCTTTTTAACCAGTTCACCTGAGCTTTTCTCTCTGCATACAACGCGCGAAAACTGGAAACCTAAACAAACAAAATATTAATTTAATTGAATAAATTCGTGAAAAATGGCAAAATAACGAGAGGACGAGATTTATAAATCACTAAATTTAAAAAGATTTTCAGATTTGCTAAGATTTATTGATTTCGTTTGAGATTTATGAATTTCTTTTGAAATGTATGGATTTATGTAAAGATATATAAATTTATTTTAAGATTTATGGATTTATGTAGAGATTTATGGATTTATGTAAAGATTTATGGATTTATGTAGAGATTTATGGATTTATGTAGATTTATGGATTTAATCAAAGGTTTTTGTTATAATCTATTTTGAAATTTGTTGATTTAATTTTAGATTTATTTTGAGATTTATGGATTTTGTTTAGGTTTTTTTTTTTTTTAAATTTACTTTGAAAATTATGGATTTATTGAGGTTTTTATGATCTATTTTGAGATTTATGGATTTATTTACAGGTGTTTTTTTTTAAAATTATTTTTAAAATTATAGATTTATTGAGAGGTTTTTACAATCTATTTTGAGATTTACGGATTTATTTAGAGGTTTTTGTTTATCCATTTTAAAATTTACGGATTTATTTTGAGATTTATGTTGAGATTTAATGTATGATTTAGAGATTTAGAGATTTATAAGAGATTTAACCAGCCATCAACGAAATTTATAGCAATTGTTGACATAAATAATTGTAAAATCTCCCACTATGATGGCGCTAGTGTGACAACGCCATCATAGTGGAAGATTTTTAAACTATTTTTGTTCGTTTTTGTTTTCACCTCCTCCACAATCGTGGGAACATCGTGACCACTTGGCATAATCCCAAATGTACATTTCTTCGTGACTAAATTCTTCATCCGGGTTCGTTTTGAGCGGAAGTGTGAAGTTGACCGTTATCATCATCCTAATCCCTTTTATCACCGGAGTTACCTGCAAATAAAAATCGAGCGTTAAACGATCAAATATTCGTTTTATTTAAATTTAATTACCAAAAGCACAATTTCTCCTAGTAAAGGTCCTTTAGCCGTTATTGTTTCCGACTCGTTGCATCGTGTGTATTCAAATTTCGCGCCTTCCGCAACGACGCTCTTCCTCGATTCAGATACTTTTTTGCCATTCAATATGATTTTCCCACTTTTTCGCTTCTTTAAGACTAAAAATACATAAAATTCCAATTAATTTCATCAAAAAACCATTAATTATTTCGTATTTTCTAATTTTTAAAACAATTTTTCAAAATTTTTAGTCCCGCCGCATGGCGGCAAAAATTAAAACTAAATTTTAAATATTTTCTTATTTTTAGACTAAAAATCAGAGAAAAAATATATATATAAATTAATTCCATTAAAAAAACTTAAATAACGTCCTATTTCCTCATTTTTAACGTTATTTAAACATTTTTAAAATACTTAAACCAAAAATTCATTTTTTTTAGTTCTAATCACACCCGCTAGATGGCGTGAAAATACCTAGAAAATTCGTAGTGCCAGACACTTCTCTCACGTCAACATTCCGCGCTCCTTTCGGCAATATAATAACACGCGTTTGGGCTGTAAAAAACGGAAAATTTATAAAATTTTAATAAAACTCCGCTTTTTCTTCATTTCCCGAACCTTTCCTGGGTGTTTTCACCATCAGCTTTTGAATATTTCTGCATAAACTGTCATTTCCGGCGCAAATTCCGCATCTGTCTTCCGTCTTTGACGAGCCCAGCACTCTATCGCACCCTAAAACCTGTCGACAGATTAGGCCTAAATTGTTTTTGCAGTCAAATTTACGAGTAAATTGTACCTGGCATTGACCCTGCACGCAAATATGGTTCGGGATGTCGTACGAACACAGCGTGCCATCAATCACGTTTTCAGCATTCGAAATAAACGTTTCACCATTTCTTTCCGCCGTGCATGTCAGTGAACACACCAAGGACTCTGAAACAATAAAACCGAGGGAGTAGTTAATCACCAAAATTGCGTATGAGATTTTGAAATCTTTTTGAAATCCTGGACATTTCAAGATTTCAAGAGGATTTCATGTGGATTTCTCCGGATTTGTGAGGATTTCATGAGGATTTGTTAGGATTTCATGAAGATTTGTTAGGATTTCATGAGGATTTGTTAGGATTTCATGAGGATTTGTTAAGATTTCATGAGGATTTGTTAGGATTTCATGAGGATTTGTTAGGATTTCATGAGGATTTGTTAGGATTTCATGAGGATTTCTCAGATTTCTCAAAATTTCATAAGGATTTCTCAGATTTCTCAAAATTTCATAAAAATTTCTCAGATTTCTCAAAATTTCATAAGGATTTCTCAGATTTCTCAAAATTTCATGGGGATTTCTCAGATTTCTCAAAATTTCATGGGAATTTCTCAGATTTCATGAGGATTTCATGAGAATTTCTCAGATTTCATAAAGATTTCTTAAGATTTCATGAGAATTTCTCAGGATTTCATGAGGATTTTTCAGGTTTGCATGGGGATTTCTCAGATTTCTCAAGATTCTATGAGGATTTCTCAGGATTTCATGAAGATTTCTTAAGATTTCATGAGGATTTCTCACAATTTCATGAGGATTTTTCAAGATCTCATGAGAATTTCTCACAATTTCATGAGGATTTTTCAGGTTTGCATGGAGATTTCTCAGATTTCTCAAGATTCCATAAAAATTTCTCAGGATTTCATGAAGATTTCTTAGGATTTCATGAGGATTTCTCAGGATTTCATAAGGATTTCTCAGGTGTGCATGGGGGTTTCTCAGAATTTCTAGAGGATTTCTCAGGATTTCAGGCAGATTTCTTTCAAGATTTTGACCAATTTTATGGATTTCTTTCAGGATTTCAAGCAGATTTCTGTCAAGATTTTGAACAAATTTATGGATTTCTTTCAGAATTTCAAGCAGATTTCTTTCAAGATTTTGACCAATTTTATAGATTTCTTTCAAGATTTTGACCAATTTTATAGATTTCTTTCAAGCTTTTGATCGATTTTATAAAATTTTTAAAATTTCTAAGATTTCTAGGATTTCAGAGATTTGAAGCCGTTCATACATTACATAACGGAAATTTTTCGATTTTCGATTTCTGGGATTTCTCAGATTTTTAAATCCAAAACCTTAGCCCGCACGAAATTTCCAGCAATAACTACCCCTCAAATAAAACACTATAAACTGGGATAACGCGACAAACAAAACCCGGATGTTGCGTTACTATACCATTGCTCGAAGAAAATGGCGTCCACGACAGTTTGGATAATTTATGCTCCATTTTGATGAGTTTCGGCAAGTTTTTGCACTGTTCAGCCCGAAAATCGCGTTTCCTCGGGCAATTCTATAACATAAATAAAATACACGTTAGAAATGGATGTTTATTTTGAAATTGGCGGCCATTTTGGAATGACGTCATACCTGAACATTGCACATTTCGAATTCTTCGGTCGCACCTTCGCATTGTTTACCGCCAAATGCTGGTCTGAATTTGAAGAAAAAAATAAAAAATAATTTAATAAAATTTGAATTTATTTAATTTTTTTTTTTTTACTTTGGGTTGTTGCATTTTCTGGTTCGAAAATGGACGCCGCCGCCGCACGTTCTGGAACAGTCGAGAAACCGACTCCATTCGCCCCAGCCGCCATGTTGTGGATTGCGTCGAATCGGATCCCAAAAACTCTTCTTTTTGTTGGTATGTTGACAATAACCCTTCACACACCACTAAAAAATAAAGTTTTAACTCAAAAATTTTTTAATTTAATTTAATTTAACACGTTTTGTTCGTTTTAGTGTTAAAAAATTCGATTTTTTGAATTAAAAAAAAAAAATTTGAATTTCGCGCTTTTTTTTTCAAAATTTTCAAAATTTTCAAAATTTCCAAACGATAAAAATGTTTTATTTCGAATTCCAAACCAATTTCCTTCCCAAACACAAAGCAAACAATAAAAACACTTATTTTTCTTACTTTTCCCTTCCCGCAAGGTGTTCCTTCGAGTGGCGGTCCTTTCTTCGTTTTACACAACAATGGCGTACTGATATTGCTGCACCACAGATGCGTACAAGGATCGGATAATAAAAACTTAAAATAAATGAAAAATCTTTACGTACTTTTCTAAATAGAGTAATAAAAATAATTAATAAATAAATTAACTAACTGATCGACATAAATAAAATCCTTCGCCGAATTCCAACCGACATTGATCATCGAGAGTATAATCTCGACCTAATGGCGTCGCGATGGTGGGTAGAGGGTACGCAGCTAACGGTTTATTGGCCAAGCAAAACCATTTACTGCAGAAAATAGAAGAAAAAATTATTTCGTGTGTAAAATATTTGATTTTATTTTACTTTATTCTGAAAATAAATAAAAAACCAAACTTGCCTGAAACAGCACGTACTTGATTTTATTGCGATATTCTTGTCTCGTGCAGTTCGACCAATGAAAACGGTTGAAAGTTGCGAGCACTAATGGCGCCATGATGCTGCCGTCGTCGTTGCAGGTGTTCCCTTCGTCTCGGTCGCCATCGTGCGTGAATCCGAGCCTGAAATAAATAAAAATAAAAATAAATTTTGTTTTATTTTATTTCATTTTATTCGCTCGGACTCACACGTGTCCAATTTCATGGGCGATTGTAAACGCCGATGTTAATCCTTCGTCGCGATTTAACGTGCAACTGCGCCGATGGTTGCACATTCCGCCAACAGGAGCGTAACCTAAAATAAATTTATTTTTATTGATTTTATTGAATTTTCCTGCAAAATGTTCTAAAAAACATAATCTTTTTTTCACAAGGGGCTCGCCAATTGCAAGAATAAAGTACGAGATTTTGAAATCCTTGAAGATTTTAAAGATTTCAGAGATTATCTAAGTGTTTCAGGGATTTGCTACGGATTTTAAGATTGCACTAGGATTTCTTATAATTTCCAAAATTTCTAAGATTTCCAAGATTTACAGGATTTCCTGAATTTCAGAGGATTTCAGGAATTTCAGAGGATTTCAGGAATTTGCTATGGATTTTAGGATTTCACAAGGATGTCTTAGGATGTCACAAAGATTTCTAAGGATTTCACAAGGATTTCTTAAGATTTCTTAGAATTTCCAGAATTTCCAAGATTTCTTAGTATTTCTAGGATTTCCAAGATTTCCAAGATTTCCAAAATTTCCAAGATTCCAAAGGATTTCGAGAATTTCAGGAATTGGCTATGGATTTTACAAAAGTTTAGAGGAATTTCACAAAAATTTCTTAGAATTTCACAAAGATTTCTTTAGAATTTCACAAAGATTTCTTAAAATTTCACAAAGATTTCTTAGGATTTCACAAAGATTTCTTAGGATTTCACAAAGATTTCTTAGCATTTCACAAAGATTTCTTAGAATTTCACAAAGATTTCTTAGAATTTCACAAAGATTTCTTAGGATTTCACAAAGATTTCTTAGGATTTCACAAAGATTTCTTAGAATTTCACAAAGATTTCTTAGGATTTCACAAAGATTTCTTAGGATTTCACAAGGATTTCTTAGGATTCTTTAGGATTTTTTAGGATTTCCAAAATTTCTAAGATGTCTAGGATTTCAAGGATTGCAAGGATTTCAAGAATTTCAGAAGATTTCAGAAAATTTCAGAGGATTTCTGGAAATTTCAAAGATTTAAAAAATCAAAAATCTTGCCCTGTACGAGATTTCCAGCATTGGCGACCCCCTCGATTTTTCATGCCATTTATTTCTCACTTCTGCATTTTCCATGACGTCATTAAACTACAGAGTCTTTGCGAGATAACAGGAAATGACGCGTTGACACGTGACTGACGACGCGTGCCAAGCGTGATTTCTTGAAACTACATCACGATAAATTGTGAATAACTTTTACCTGTGGGGCCTCCAATGTTCAGCCTTGTTAAATAAACACCAATGTCGTGTCTTCTATTGGAGGTTGTGTGTCCATTTATGTACTTGAACCAGTTACAGACATTTTCTAAGCTGATTCGTGGATTCCCTTCATACACTCTGCTTTCCTTGACCAAACAAAACAAAGATAATTTTCCCGAGCAGATTTCACACCCAATATTTTACCTCTTTAGATTTAACTAGCAAAATACGGGTGACTGTGATGGTCAACTTAGCACCTAATGATGGATCAGTGTAAATTGCATTCACCTAAACAATTTAATGCCATTATACTTCAGTACTGTATTAACAATGGAGTCGCCATAGCTGGCACAACAGCCACAAGTGGACACAAAACAAGCGATTTTTGGGTTACGATTTTTAGTACCGAGAGTACCAATTTCCCAGGAATACAGAGTTTTTTTGTTTCGAGAACCAGGAAGTATATTGGCAGTACCTATCCGATTTCGGCAGCCGGAGTAACTAATCCATCAACAGGTCAAAAATTACCACAATGTTGTTACTCGGTTAGGTTTAGGTTTAGGATTAGGTTAGGTTTTTATGAATCTTTTTTGGTCAACTGCAAACCTAACCTTAACCGTTTTTAATACTGGACAACGTTAGAGTGTTTTTTTGGACTATTGATGGATTAGTTACTCCGGCTGCCGAAATCGGGTAGGTTCTGCCAATATGCAACCGGGACCTTGCAAGTAGCGCAAGCCTTAGAATTTAACCCGGTCCCCGGTAATTTATCCCGGCTTCCTCCCAATGACATCAGTCTTAACCCGATCTCTTAAGTCTGGAAGTTGTGGTCAACTGTCTTACCTTGACCGCGGTATTAAAAGGTAAACCGGGTAAATGATTATGCCACCTGGTAGATTAATCTTAAAACAGTTAAACCATGAACCAAGGATAACATGGACACGTCTTCACGCGTTATTTCCTATGGATAGGTGGTTCTGTGCTCTGATTCGCTGAAGGCAGTCACATGTGTCACGCATTGCATTGTGGGTTTTCTTCAGTAACAACAAATAAACTGTTACAGTCTAAAAATACTCATTTTTGGTCTAAATATTTATTTTTGGTCCTTGGTTCATGGTAAAACCAAAGGGAACTTTTTATTTTCTACAACTGTACGCCTGCGACTAAACTATCGCACTTGTGGTTGTCGCGCCAGTTACGCGGGCCCATGCAGTAAACATTAAAGACTTACTATATTCATAAGCATAAGTATAAACTCCTCGACTTTGTTGCCGTGGAAACCAACCACAGTGTGATCAGCAGCCACAGCAACTGATAAATACTTTTCCTTCAGCACTTTATCAGTGTTTGTGTGCATTGAAGAACTCAAAATGTGATTTCCATGTGGCCGCCACTGGTCATCTGACATGATAAAATCCCATTAGGTTAACCAGAACACTTTGGGAACTTCTTCTTCCCCACTCACCTGCCAAAGAAGCACTTCTGCGCAGTGCACTGGCATTGATTGGATAAAAGGCGTGAGAAAAATTCTTTGTCCCAGTTGTAAGGGGCTGAATAAAATAAGCTGCTTTTGCAGTTTGGATCAACCCTGTCTAAAAAAAAATTTAAAAAATTAAAATTAGAGCAGTGTGGACATTCAAATCTTGTTTTTTATGTTGCTGAATCAAAGTAATAAAATTGTTTTATGGACAGAACTCTTCTGACATTGGTCTTGGACCACAATGTGTCAACTGTTTAGTCCATCCATAAGTGATTTCATTTAGTGCTTAAGTTGTTAAAAACCACAACAGCAAGCTTTGTTTTGGTCATGGTGGTCAAGACTTGGGATTGACCCATGTTGACCACAATGTCAAGTCATAAAACTCTGCCAATGGCTTTTCTTGACCCTGGTGAGCAAATATTGACGTATCCCTTCAAATGTACAAAAATTCCCATGTTTTCCCATGTTCAGGTGTGGACTTAGATATTGCAAGGCCCCTAAGCACAGATATTGGGCCCTTATTATTATCTTTTTTATATATAATAAATATGCGACAAAAAAATTACTTATAAAGTTAGAAATACCGTATTTCTTCGATTTAAAGTCGCCCTCGATTACAAGTCGCGGCAAAATATCAATACTTGGAATACAAGTCGCCCTCGAATACAAGTCGCGGCTAATATTCGAGGGCGATTTGTATTTGTACTTTGCAGTTGAACTTGTAAGTGGTTTTTCTAATGTTAGAGGACGTAATTAGGACGTAACACCTAACATTACTTCGTGACGACACTCAAACAAAACGTCGTCATGATGTAAATGGGGACGTTTACACGACGAAATGTTCTGTGGAATTCGACGTTCTCAATTAAAGTCGCCCTCGATTATAGGCCGTGGCAAAAAATTGCATTTGCAAATATAAGCCGCGACCTTTAATCGAAGAAATACGGTATGTATTATGTTTCCGATTTAAATAAATCAAAATCATTTTAACATTGTTTTTCTGCTTTTGACGATGGAAAATTGGTCGATTATATCGTTGAAGCAAAGAGTTCACAGCTTATTGCAGGATTTTTTCAAGGCCCTCGATGGGTGGGAGGCGCCTAAGCAACCGCTTATTTTGCTTATACGTAAGTCTGCCCCTGCCACCCTGCAACCTAGATCTTTATGGGCATCATTTGTTGTTTTTTTTCTTACTAAATTTGTTGTCTGTTTCTTGAAAATGGGAATAAATACATCCATAAATTTAAAAAAAGCCACCATAAATTTCTCTCTTTTTTTGCCATTGTTTTACTGCTTGAAAAATAGCTAAACTGCAGTTGCTTGAACTCTGGGCCAAGAGCCAATTGCAATTTAACTAGATGCTCACCATTCCATTGCACACATCCACAGCCACCCTGGAGTTTTTCTCTGTGTGCACACGTCCAACATAGATACAATCTTGACCTACACTTCTCCTCATCCTTGTCCTGTCCTCATTACTATCTTCCATTGGTATCCACTGTATCACAATTCCTTTTGCTATCAACTTTCTTTGAGGTTTTAATCTGAGTATGAGTCTTTGGTTTTGGTGTTCAATTGCTACTAGATGGCGTTTTCTTCTGATATGTCTTGTGGTTCTAAAGGATTTGGATGGATCTTCTGTGTGGCTTGGAAAAGTGTTTGAATTTATAGGTGCAACAATGTTTCCAGAATGGTCGATTAAGACTGGATAAACTAAGTCAAAGTCTTGAGGAATTTTGGAAGTAGAATCTGAAAAAAATCAGAAATAAATTATTGAATTTATTGCTGGTCACTTGCCATAGACTTAGGGTGGGTGCATTTTGGGAGTGTGCGAAAGATTCGTTGATAAAACGAAAGATTCATCGATAAAGCGAAAGATTCATCGATAAAGCGAAAGATTCATCAATAAAGCGAAAGATTCATCAATAAAGCAAAAGATTCATCGATAAAGCAAAAGATTCATCGGTAAAGCGAAAGATTCATCGGTAAAGCGAAAGATTCATCGGTAAAGCGAAAGATTCATCGATAAAGCGAAAGATTCATCAATAAAGCGAAAGATTCATCGATAAAGCAAAAGATTCATCGGTAAAGCGAAAGATTCATCGGTAAAGCGAAAGATTCATCGATAAAGCGAAAGATTCATCGATAAAGCGAAAGATTCATCGATAAAGCCAATACCAGTTGCCTAAAATGCAAAGCATCTTGGGAGTATGGCGTCACCAGTTTACAAATTTAGCTGATCTTTGACCCAGTTTCAGGTTTAAGCTGGATCTTGGATTACACGCGTTGAAGAACAAAAGAAAATTTGAAATGGGGAGAAAATTAGAACTGATGACGTAAAACACGAAGGTTGAAACCATGATGCATTGCACTGTCAACAATAAAAATTGGATCAACAATTACAATATCATAAATGCAACAATTTAATTTTTTAATAAACTATTTTAGGTTTTTATGTTGTTTCCTTTGAAAATTGCTAAAAACACAACTCAGTGCACTTGACCGTTAAAGTTGCGCCACCGTTTATTCAATTTTGTGCTCACAGAAGCATAACAACAACATGCAATAACATTTAAAAGTCATTTACATGTGCACAGGAAGTAAAATAATATATGTTGAGTGAATTTTGCATGAAAATTCTGGGTGCAACTGTAGTTCCTCTCTATTTCTCCATTTTAGTCACTTTACTCACTTTATGGAGTCAGTCTGAATTAATATTCAAGAGGCTGCATCAAAAACACAATATGTAGAGGCAATGGACAAAGGTCATAATAACTACTTAAAAGTGTCCCCAATCCAAACCATGTGGGTGGAATAAAAACAAATGGTTTTTACATCTAAACTATCCTAAAACATGAAATTAAACAATTTTTTTTTTTTTAAGTGGGCCTTATGGGCTACACTATTTATTGCATAATCAGCTTCAGTCTTTGCTTGTTTACATCAGCTACCAGACATTGTTAGTGCTCAACTTCTAATCTCTACTGGCAGGAAAAAAAAAATGAAAAACAGAAAGAAATTGCCAAAAATAAAGTAGTCTCTTTAAATTTGAGACTTTATGGCTCAGCTAATTGCTAAAAATAACTTGAGGAAGAAGTGTAGGTGGTAGCCCATGTTGGAAAACACATTCCCAAACACTTAATTTAAAAACATGAAAAGAGAACAAGATATTTATCTCAAAAGTCAAACACTCAAAACACAACATTTTAAGAAAAATTGACTTTGACAAGTTTGAGTTGCCAAATTAGCAAGAAAAATATCTAAAAATAATAAAATTTAAATTTAAAAAAATCATTCATAAATTGGATCTGTGCAGCTGCTTAGCATAAAGTGCATTAATCACTGCTGGAGTGACAGCCATTGCTGAAATATAAACATTAGGCGTGATAAATGATGTATTAGGAAGCTCAGTGTTTCTCGACTACTATATTAGGGTTTTCAATTTTTTTTAATCTTTACCTGTTCCGGTGATTGTCTCGCCTTCAAAGGTCAAAGTGTCCTTAAGATTTACCTGCGTGAAATAGGAAAAAAAAGAAATTTTTATCGACTGGAGGAATAAAAAACATCATATCCCGCTGGTTTTTTTTTTTTTTTTTTTTTTTTTTTTTTTGTGGCAGGTCAATTAAGGGCACCCCACAAGTTTTAGTTTATTTTTTTTTTGTACACACACACTGGAACTTATTTTGTGATTTCCTCGAATCTGTTTCATCAAAATTCGAGGAACAAAACCCACATGATTCAAACCAAAAATGCAAAATTAGAGGAAACGTTCTTCTGGGCATAAAAAAAGCCCTGAAACAGTAAAAACTGGTATAAAAAAGTCTAAAATAGTTTTTTCTGGGTATAAAAACATCTAAAGTACCTATTTTTGAGTATTAAAAGGTCTAAATCAATTATATCTGGGTAAAAGATAGAAAAAAAGCCTAAAATAGTTATTTTTGGATATAAAATGGCATAAAATAATGATATGTAGACATAAAAAGGCCTAAAACAGTAAAAATTTGATATAAAAAAGTCTAAAATAGTTATTTTTGGATATAAAATGGCATAAAATAGTTATTTTTGGATATAAAAGGGCATAAAATAATGATATGTAGGCATAAAAAGGCCTAAAACAGTAAAAATTTGATATAAAAAAGTCTAAAATAGTTATTTTTGGATATAAAATGGCATAAAATAATGATATGTAGGCATAAAAAGGCCTAAAACAGTAAAAATCTGATATTAGAAAAGTCTAAAATAATTATTTCTGGGTATAAAAACATCTAAAACAATGATATCTGGGTATAAAATGACAAATGTTCAAATCTAAGAAAAATGCCGACAGTGAGTTAACGCATGTATCACGTTTGTACGAAACAACGTTAGCGGGTTTCGTTATAAATACGATATGGCAATTTTACACTTTTGCATTAATCACAAACTCAATAATTATTAAAATCTTCAAAAACAATCGCATGATTTTGCAATTTTGCGTTGTCCGCCATATTGGGTTTTAGTAGTACCCTATCGATTGAAAAGGAGATGCGAAAAAAACGACTACTGTGTAATTAACGTAATAAAACGAAATTTTTTGAAATAAAGTAAAATTAACAGCGTTTTAATGCTTGCAAGTGTATACAAATATACCAAAGTGATTTCTTGAGTTTTCTAGCCATTATGTGATCACTGTATTGATGATGATAATTCAAGTTCGCCACTTAGATCGAGCTTACCCTCCATTTTGTTTTGAGTTTGGGATTTTGTATCTCCACTCTCTTGTACTTAAATAATTACGAATGCGATTGAAAAACAGATACAACAAACCACAAAATTGCAAAATCAACCGGATTAATAAAACTCCCACATCACAAGTTATTTACAAATCTCCAATTGGTCGTCGCGTGCTTAAAGGCTAATCGGATGTTTACCGAACATTTTTATATTTATTGTCTCCTGTTTACGTTCGCTCGCAACTATAAATTAAACAATGTCAAGAGGAAGTAATTGTGCGTTGATGTTCCAATGATGGATTTTTATATTTACATTTTTATTTATTTTTAAAATTAAAAAAAAGCAAATAATAAACAGGAAATGTTTGCCAAGATTAAAAGTTAAACCAACTCTTAATCTATAAAGTCAAAATAAAAAGGATTCATAAAAGGGAGAGTTATTTATGATGTGTTGTGGCGAGTCATCGAGATGAAGAACTTGAGTTACAATAATCTTATACACACGAGTCCAGAGAGTAATAAAAGATGTCAAGTGTTGATTTATTGAAACAAACCTTAACTGGTGCAAAAAAATATAAATTGTGAAATAACAAACTGGAGCAAACAAGTGTGAATAATATTGGAGAAGGAAATAATTTGCTTTCAACAAGTTGCTGAGTGATTAAAAACGGAAATGTGACCATAAATAAATAAACAAATTATATTATTTACGTTATAAATATTGTAACGTAGAAATATAAAAGTCAGTTATAAACGTCGACTCGCCTTACAAAGTCACGTGATTTCCGAAACTAGGAACTCTTTCTTATATTAAATATAGATACAATTTCCGTTTTAATTAATTCAAAACAATGCCACAACTTTATTATTGTAAATTGAAATGATTTCCAAAGGAAAACAATGAGATAAACAATAACACGTGCTCTTCTCGCGAATGAAGCGGAGAATTCAAAATGGCGGCGAACGAGGTCGTTGCAAATCGCAATTTTTGGTCAGTGACGTTACAGTGACGTAAATAGTGGAAAATTACCGGATTGGCTACGCTATTTTTCGATGTAGCGTAAGCTCCGTTAGACTTATGAGTTTTCCACTGTAGTTATAGGCATAACGGGAGTTTTTATAACGCAAAAGTACACGGCGCAAACTGCGTATTAAAGCATTAGTGGAAAATTAAGTGAAAATAGTGGACAAATAAATGGAGTCCATAAATAAAATGTCTTAATGGTTCATTAATTATAATTTGGTAATTATGGAAAGGAAATGATTTTACGGTGGTGGAGTTTTTATTGTAATTTTGGGAGGCCATTTAGGCGCGAGGAATGTGTAAATTGGTCAAGATACGCTACAATCAATCCATTTACACCATCATACTTGACCTCTGGTTCTTCCATTTTGAGTGACACTGTGGCTTTCGGCGTGGGTGGGGGTTCGACCTTTTGAGTAGGAAAAAGTGGTTAAAGGAAGAGAAAGATCTGCAAGTATAAACCACTTTTCAATTGGTGGCCTACATTCATTTATTGGGCTATTTTCATGGTAAGTTTCGACCCAGATGTGTTATTGGTGATTGATGGGTGGATGTTTTGGATTTTTGGAAGTTTTGGATTATTGGAGAGTTTGGGTTTTTGGGAGTTTTTTTTTTTTTTTTTGATTTTTTGATTTGTGGATTTTTTGATTTAGGATTTTGGAGTTTTTGATTTTAAAATTTGTAAATTTTGGAATTTTAAAAGTTTTAGAATTTTTGAATTTGTGCAATCTTTGAATTTGTGCAAGTTTTGAATTTGTGCAATTTTTGAATTTGTGCAATTTTTAAATTTGTGCAATTTTTGAATTTTTAGAATTATTAGAATTTTAGAATTTTAGAATTTTTCAAGTTTGGGATTTTTGATTTTGTAGTTTTTGATTTTTAAATTTGTAAATGTTTGTAATTTTAAAAGTTTTAAAATTTTTAGATTTGTGCAATTTTGGAATTTTTTAAAATCTTTTCATTTTTTGATTTCTAAATTTTGGTATTTTAAAATTTGGCAATTTTTAAGATTCTTGATTTCTCGATTTTTGAATTTTTTGATTTTGGAATATTTAGATTTTGGAATTTTTGCATTTCTTAAATTTTTAAATGTTTAGATTCTTTAAATTTTTAATTTTTTAATTTTTTAATTTTTTAATTTTTAATTTTTAATTTTTGTAAATTTTTAAATTTTTTGAATTTTTGATTTCTTAAGTTTTGAATATCTAATTTTCTAATTTTGAATTTTTGAAAGAATAATCCATTTTATTATTATTATTATTATTATTATTATTATTATTATTATTATTATTATTATTCTTAGTAGACATGACTTTTTATCTTTACATTATGTGTCATAAAAAAATTACGTCCAGCTCTAAGAATGAAATATTTCCAGATTAACACTAACAAAAGTCATTTTTATCTACAGAATAAACTCACTTGTTTCTGACCTCAATCAGCCATGGAATTTTTATGGATGTGATAGAAAAACAGATTAAAACCACTAATAACTTTATCCATAGATCACCCAAGAATTTACACTTACTGCTCCACCCCAATCATTTAAAACAAACAAAAAACACCAAAAAACAAACACAAACACAAATAACCAAATCCACACATTTCCCTTAAAACAAAAACCACCAAAAACTCCAAAAAAACTAAATTTCCCATTTTAAAATGTAAAAAAATTTCCATTTTTAAATAGGGGAGGCAAAAAGGGGTTCCCGGATTCACCAAAACCACCTGTTGGCTAAGGTCACTCACAGCAAGGTCAGTTCTATCAAGAGTAAAAATTGTGGTCAATTGCCAAAACTTCATTAGCATTTTCCTTAAATGGAAAACTTTAGTGCACTTTCTCAAGTGCAAAACAAAAACAAACAAAAACAAAAAGATTCTGTTGTTTATACACTATTTTTACACTTTTACACTAACTGGTTTTTACATGAATGTTTTGCGTGTTTTATTGTATATAACGTAAATGTACAAAGGAATTAAATCGTTACTTAATGTTATGACTTCCAAACTTACGGTGTTTTTTTTTTTAGAAGAGTCTGATTTAGAATTCAAATATTTAAATCGTTATTGTAAAATGGCGTGTTGGATGCTGTCCTGTCTCTCCATGTACAAATAGTGGGTTGGAATCAACAAATAATACCGTTAAATCCCATTATATATTTAGAAACAGGTTTCCTCTCCATCTTTTTTTTTTTTTAGTAATTTTAAAAGAAATAGATCGTAGCTGGTCAGTTGAGAAAAAACCTGATGCTGTAAATCTATATTCAAATCTGGTGTAAAATCATTATTTTTAGTGTATAAACAGTGTAAAATCAATATTTTTAGTGTGTAAAAAGTGTAAAATCAATATTTTTAGTGTATAAAAAGTGTAAAATCAATATTTTTAGTGTATAAAAAGTGTAAAATCAATATTTTTAGTGTATAAAAAGTGTAAAATCAATATTTTTAGTGTATAAAAAGTGTAAAATCAATATTTTTAGTGTATAAAAAGTGTAAAATCATTACTTTTAGTGTATAAAAAATGTAAAATTCTTATTTTTAGTGTATAAAAAATGTAAAATTCTTATTTTTAGTGTATAAAAAGTGTAAAATCAATATTTTTAGTGTATAAAAAGTGTAAAATCAATATTTTTAGTGTATAAAAAGTGTAAAATCATTACTTTTAGTGTATAAAAAATGTAAAATTCTTATTTTCAGTGTATAAAAAGTGTAAAATTCTTATTTTTAGTGTAGAAAAAGTGTAAAATCATTATTTTTGGTGTATAAAAAGTGTAAAATCAATATTTTTAGTGTATAAAAAGTGTAAAATCAATATTTTTAGTGTATAAAAAGTGT
>JAQFXT010001564.1:0-16739 GCA_034683725.1 Strigamia crassipes | reverse complement strand
AAAATCTTGAAAAATCATGAAATTTTTTTTAAAATCTTGAAAAATCATGAAATTTTTTTTAAAATCTTGAAAAATCAAATTTTAAAATTGATTTTAGGCTGCTTCTATACCCGATTATCGAGGACCTAATGGAGTTTGGACGTTGTTGCAGAAAGGAAAAAAAATTGGGTGATTTTATTGTCGATTTTTTTCCATTTAATTTCATTTAAAATACTAATTTTTTATTTTTTTAGTTCTCACGAATTGAGTGATGCCGAACCAACAACCACGCACATGGTAGTGGCTCAGTTATACCACAAAGGCATTTTATCGCACGTTGTATCGCAAAATTGCGACGGTTTGCACTTGCGAAGCGGTTTGCCGTGGCACGTTTTGTCCGAAGTTCACGGAAATATGTACATGGAGGTTGTCGACACACCAAAATAAAAAATTTGCAAGTTTTTAATTCAAATTTATTCGTTAGGTTTGCATCAAGTGTCGGCCGACGCGGGAATACATTCGTTTGTTCGACGTAACCGAACGAACGTCCGTACACAAACACAAAACAGGGCGGAAGTGCTACGAATGCGGGAGTGATTTGATCGATACCATCGTTCATTTCGGCGAAAAGGGGCTGCTGAAAAGCCCCCTCAATTGGCTGGGAGCCGTTAAGGCCGCTGAAAAATGCGACATGATCTTGTGTTTAGGATCGAGCTTAAAGGTTTAATTAAAATCCCTAAAAAATGTCATTTTGTACAAATAAATTCATTTAGGTTTTGCGAAAATACACTTGTTTATGGGAGATGAATCGACCTCTGTCGAGCCGACCGGTCCTCTGCGTCGTGAATCTGCAGTGGACACCCAAAGATCACGTGGCAACTTTAAAAATCAATGGTAATTTAGTATAAAACAATTTTTTTCGATGTAATTATTGATTTTTGACTTTTTTCGATGTATTTATTGATTTTTGACACTTTTTTCGATGTACTTATTGATTTTTGACACTTTTTTCGATGTTTTTAATCATTTTTGACACTTTTTTCGATGTTTTTATTCATTTTTGACACTTTTTTCGATTTTTTTTTATTCATTTTTGACACTTTTTTCGATGTTTTTATTCATTTTTGACACTTTTTTCGATTTTTTTATTCATTTTTGACACTTCTATTTAGGAAAATGCGACGAAGTGATGGTCGAAGTAATGAAACAATTACAGATAAGCATTCCACGTTATCACCGGGACCTGGACCCGATTTTCCAGCTTTCGGTGCCCCTGCGCGAATACGAGTCGTCCACGATCTCCCGTAAACCACTCGCGTCTCCGTTTTACGTCAAATTGAACGAAAACGAGACCAAAGACGCAGACACGATCGAAATCGAGAACATAATGCAGTTCGTTGACGTGAAGGGGGAGAAAAGCGACAATTACGGCGGTTATTCGCCACTCGACGGCGACAAACTTAAAGTGGTCGACGAGGACAACGAGTTGGAGAATTCTCAGGTTCAAGACGAAACGCCGAGTGACTCTGAAACGAAAAACTCAGCCAATCCGGGCTGGTTCGGCAAGGGCTACAGGAAGATCTTTCAAAAGAAAAGACGGCGGTTATGACGACTGAAATGTCCCATTGCAAACTGCCTAAGTTTCGACTATTTATTGACGACGGTACAATCTAGAGATTTAATAGTTTGCTCAATTTGATACTGGTTTAAGTAGCTGTTAGTCGAATATGTGAATACATGTACAATAAGATTTGTGATTTACTCAGTTGTACCTGATATTTAAAAGGGAAAATGCGACTTTTTTCTGTTTATTTTTATTTCTTTTTGTAATTTAAGAACAATTTGTGTAGATTCACGTTGAAGTTTACGTTAGTTGGGTTTGTGTGTGGGTTATTTTGGTATTGACTGTAGTTTATGACTATTCTGCATAAAAATTTGTTTTATTCTTCTTTTTTATTTTAAATGTTGTTTTTTTTCTTCTTTTTTTGGTTAAATTTTCGACACGTCGAAGTGACAAAAGTTTCGGTATTTGATTAATAGTTCGCGCTTCATTATTAGTTGTTTCCGTAGCGCTTCGAAACGTTTCACTTGGTCTTCTTTGCTGTAATCGATTCCGGGTAATCTTTGGATGCTTTCGCGACATTGCTGCAGTTTGTTTTTTAGTTCGTTCATTTTTAACGTCGTGTTGAGGAAATCTTTCGCTTTTTGTGTCGCGTCGTGATTCTCCTTTTCAATACTGAAATAAAAAATTAAGAAATTAATGTAACCGGTATTTTAAAACATTATTTTTCTCTCACCTTCTGATTATTTCGTAAATTAATGGGAGAAACTCGACGTCTGTTTCTTCGGTCGGTTCGGTCTTCACCTGGGCGGCCATCTTGAATTCCAGTCAACCACCAACGAAACGTTTCAATTTAAAACTAAATTTTTTGTTTCGATCCTCTTATAGTTGTTATTTTTACTTATATATAATTTCTACCCTTTTGTTTGACAATCGTAAGCCCACTTAAAGTGCTTCGTGTGGTACCTAGGTGGTACTTTACGTGCTTAGCGCCCAGTTTAGCGCCATCTAATGATCGTTTTTAAAGACAAAAATGGCGGCCAACGAGTGGTTAGTGAACCCGCCTTTCCTCTTGCATTTACATTAATTTTTAAATTATTTACAGGATTCCAAGATGCAGGGATTACGATAATGAAAGAAAACGATTAAATGCTTCTATTAGCAGAGAAGAAGTGACCGAACACCCGCTCAAACCGATGGTGTCGATGGTAAACATGATTTCCAATACGTTTTGTATTACGTTTATTAATTAATATTAATTAATAGGTGACTGATAGCAAGTTGTTGAGAAAATTGTCAACGAGTACCCTGGGAAGTGCCTCGTCGTCTGGTACCAGCACACCGCGGAAAGCGCCGGTTGGTTTGGCGGATCCGTTGAATTTAGCATTCGAGGGGTGTGATCCGTTATCTCAGTTTGCGGCTGAAATGGATCCGTTATCTAAAATGGCATCTGGCTACACGATGCAAGAAAGAGTAAATTGACGATATAATTCAATTTTTACGTTGTATTTATGAATTTTTTTTGCAGAAAGAGAGTTTTGGTAAAGGAGCGATGAGCAACAAAACTACGGATGACAATTTTGAGCCCTGGAACACGAAAAAAGCGGGAATTTTGAGTAAATACACAACATCGGAGAAGTTATCCATCGCAACGAGTTTTCTTTCCGGTGGAGAAAAAGGTTAAAAGAAAAAAAAAATTATTATGTTTTTTGTTTTTTTGTTTTTATCTAATTAATTTTGTTTTACAGTTGTTATAAAGACGCAGAGTTCGGTTACGGATAAGGTTAAGAACAGACTCGAGCAATTGGACGATTTCGAAGAGGGTTCCGTGAGGGAAATGCTCAATTTATCGCAGCAAGAGTACGTTCATCGAATCGACGAGCTGAATCAGGCGTTGATCGAGGCGTGGGAGCAAGACCAAAGAGTTAAAGCGTTAAAAATAGTTATACAGGTAGAAAAATGTCCTCTTGAACGTTATTTTTTAATTTAATTTAATTTTGTTTTGCAGTGTTCGAAACTTTTGGTTGATACTTCAGTCATACAATTTTATCCGAGTAAATTTGTTTTGATTACTGACATCCTCGATACTTTTGGTCAACTTGTGTATGAAAGAATTCGTATAAAAGCTGAATATTATGCGCCGGGAAATCGCAATCCAACTCAGTTACCCGGTAAATGAAATTTTTGACAGAAAAAGTAAATTTTTTAATATATTTTTTGTTTGTAGAAAATTTTACGCCTGAGATGGTGCCAGAATCAGCCAAAGAAACGTGTAGGAATTGGTTTTTTAAAATCGCGTCGATCCGAGAGTTAATTCCACGACTTTACGTCGAAATTGCCGTTCTCAAGTCGTACAATTTTCTAACATCGGGGTATAAAACATTGAAACCACATTAAATATCGAATATAATTTAAAAATTGATTTTTTTTTTGCAGGGAATTTTCCAAAGGTTTAATGCGACTCAGTAAAATTATTCGAGGGATTGGCGATCCGATCGTTGCTGCTTACGCCAGATGCTATTTATGCAGAGTAAACACCGAAATTTCTCATTTTTTATTTAAATATTAATTTATTTGTGTCGCAGATGGGTATGTCGGTCGCACCCGAAGTTAGAAATTACTTGTACGAAAATATGTACGATTTTTTGATGAATTATAACCAGGTATTTTGCAATATTTACTAAATTTTCCTAAATATTTCGCTAAATTCACGAATATTATAAATTTTTATATTTTTTGATTATTATTAGCTGTCGTGCGCTGGAGTGCAGGTCGAATTGAGTCGACAAAAAGTCGATCTTTCCACTTATTTAACGTTGTATTCGCCAGCAGTCGACTGGATTCTTCAATGCATCGCGTACAAAGCCTCCGAAAGCCTTTTACCTGAAATAATGGAGCGTTGCAAACAACAATGCAACAGGTAAAGCATTTTAAATTAATTTACGAGTCGATTTGACCCTTTTTTGTTTCTAGTGCATTATTGCTCAACTCTATTATGGCTGCATTCCAGCCTGAATTTATTGCGAATCGCGCTTTGCAGTTTGTGGAAATGATGAAAGAATGCGAAGACACAGGTTTCCCGAAGGTAAAACAATGCATCGATTTTAATTTATCAATTAAAATTTTTTTTTGTAGCATTTGTTATTCAGAACCCTCGGACTTTGCTTAGTAGTAGCCGATCCGCACGATAATGTCAAACTACAAGTGTTGAATGACGTTTGGAAAATTGTGACCAAGTTAAAAAATCCAGCCGTAACTCGTTGAAATTCGCTGAAATTAAATTCGAGTTTGAAAATGTTTTTATTTTTGTTGTAGCATTACATGAGTTGCGCTGAAATATGGATCGAATACACCGTCAAACATTTTAGCGTGAGTTTTATAATAATTTCATTTAGTTTTTTTTTTTAATTTTTAAATTTTTTTTAAATTAGAAAAGGGAAGTGAATACATTCCTCGGCGATATCATTAAGCATTTGACGCCCGATCGAGCGTTTGAAAACCACTACGCGCAATTACAAGGCGTCGTCGATCGAATTTTAAACCACATGCACGACTTTTCGGTCCTTTTCGCTATGGATAAATTTTTGCCATTCGTCGACATGTTCCAGAAAGAGTCCGTCAAAGTGGACACGTGCAAATTAATCATCGAAGCTTTCTCCAAGTAATAATAATTATTATTATTATTAAAAATCTAAGTTAATTACTTTTATTTTTTTACAGAAATCAATTGGAATGTACGAACGATCCGGTTATAATCAACGCCATGATGTTTATTGCAAAGACTGCGCACGATTCCGTCAAGTAACGCGCGCTTAACCGCGAGATAAAATGCCGTTTTCATTTTATTCGTTCACAGCGCGTTGACCATCGAGGACGAAAAGCGGCAAATTGCTAATTGCATTATCGCCTTTATTCGCAAAGTGAATTTCGGTCGCGATTTCGAACAACAATTAAATTTCTACGTGGAAACGAGACAAAGTTTTAGCAATCTGGAACCCGTTCTGATCCAACTCGTCCACGTAAACCTCTCAATTTAATTACACGAAACGAAATGTTAATTTTAATTTGGTTCTAGCACGTCAGTTCTCTAGCGATGCAAACGCGGAACATCGTCAAAGGACACCACACTCGAAAAACCGCCGCATTCGCCCGAGTATGAACGCAAATCGCATTACCGCCACATTTTCTAATTTTAAACCGTTAGGCCTGCGCCGCGTACACTTTCATCACCATTCCATCGCTAACCAACACACTCAGCTGTTTCGAGTTATATTTAACTTGCGGCCAAGTGGCTTTGCTCAATCAATGTCTCGGCCAAGGTACCTTCGACGCACCTGTGTAATTTACCGTTTTAAAAAATATTTTATTACAGCCGACGCCTGTTTTAAAGCTGCTGTCAACACACTGCCGGACTTGCCTAAAACGATCGAAATTGATGGAAAACATCGACCGGTCGAACCGTTTCTTAAATCCTACGTTTGCAATTTTCTGTCAACGCTTCTAGTCGTCCCCGTAAATAACCCCGAGTGCTAAATCGATTTAAATTATTTATTTATATTTGATTTAGGACAATCCTGAGCACGCAGCACTCTATTTATTAAGAGGTTTGCTCAATGTACTGCACGACTACGTGTGGGACGTGAACAGCGAGACAAAAATTCACATCTACTTGAACGTTTTGGACTTTCTGTCTGCGCTTTCCCAGGAATCGTTCTGTTATCACATCGACAAAGGTCTGGAATTTATCGATTTAGTTTAATTTAATTTAATTTAAATTTTTTTTCTAGTCGATTCGAACGACCGTTTATATGGAAGCGATCCCAAATTCCTGTCGGAAGTGAATAAAATAATTAAAATCGTTTTGGACGAAATATTGTCGCATTTTAAACAACTCAGAGAAAACGACGTAATTTAAATCAACGTTTTAAATTTTTTAAATTACTTTTAAATTTTTTTTTTTTTTTTTTTAGATGCTGAAGCAACAAGCGAATCTGTGTCTCGAATTAATCAACCACATCGTAGCGCACGCCGACATCACCAACGAATCGGTCGCGACGCTCACCGTCAACCTCTGGCTATTGGCGCACAAAGAAGGCCACATGCAAACAAAATTGGCAGTAAGTCAAACAAATTGAGTTTCAAAACGCGCCAACCTAATTTTAATATATTTACGCAGGCAAAACTATTGGAGAGCATCAAACGGACCGCGACCAACCAAGTGGCGTCCAAACTGCAGACGGTTAATCGATAGAAGGGCGAAATTGAACGCCAAATGTAAAAAAAAAATGAAGCGAAAATTTAAAATAAACGAAAAGTAACGAGAGAAAATGTCGAGGCGAATAACTCACTCCCCTGCGCGTTGGTCGCTTACTCCAAACTAATGGTCGTGTCGCGAGCCATTTTGTTTGTAGGGCGGGCGCAGTCGATTAGTGTGATGGGGAAGCCGAACCGTTGGCTCGGGGGCCGGCCCCCCACGCGCTTAGAGCGGTGAGTGCTAGCGCCGAATGAAAATGGTGAGTAGCATGTGACACGTTTATCGAAACCGATTTCGAGATTCGTGCAGTGGGTGATTGAAAAACTTTCGTTTTGTCGACAAATAATATTTATTTTTTTGTTTTTTTAAGGTTATAAATAACAACTGCATTGATTTAGTGTTACGAAATTTAGAACTGGACTAAAAATAAACTTTAATGTCCCAAATTGGATGGATTTCTCCAGTTTTAAATTTTTTTTTTTACTTTTTTTAAAATTTGTGTCAAAATTGGAGACGAAAATTAAACATGGCGGAATTTTTTTTTTTTTTTTTTTTTTTTTTTTTGTTCTAAATTTAAATTGAATTGGTAATCAATTGGTATTGATGAGGAAGTGGGGGGTTTTTCCGCTGGTTTATTGGATTTAATTCTTTGTATTTATTTAAAGGTGAAAGTTGATTGGAGGAGAATGCGAAAATCATTCGCAGGACAGTTTTCTTGACAGGGGTGAACTATTTTCCCATCTGGCATCGAGTGCCAAAGTCTATTCACATTTTTTTCACCACTTTTCTTGGCAACAAGATAGATGTCAGCCACTTAAAAAAAATTTAAAAAAAAAAAAATTGAATTCTACCTCTTAAGAGTGACAACTGTGCAAAACATCTTTGATTTCTCGCCCCAACCTCGCTTTCGACCCTCGATTTCTCACAAATCGATTAAAAATATCAAATTAAATAATTTCAACACCAAAAAGGTGTTAAAATCCAAACGTAAACATTAAAAATTTAATATTTATTGCATAGTTTTTACGACTCCTATAAAAGTATAAATAACACGATCGCTTAAACACTTGAAATGTTTGTTTTAGGAACGGAGAAAGTCGTTAAAACGAACCAAATCGCTGAAATCATTTACGGAAGAACGAAAACGAGGTAAAAATTTAAAAAAATAAATAAATAAATAAATAAATAAATAAATAAATAAATTTATAGAGACGAATTAAAACGAATTTCTCCACAGACATCCATCAAGCGTTTCGTCTCCTGGACGAAAACCAAGACGGACTCATCAATTTCCTCGAGCTGAAAACGATGATGGAGAAACTCGGCTTTCCGGCCACCGACGACGAAGTATCGTACATCCTGCAGAAGCTCGGCAAACAAGGTATAACTATAACTAAAACTAAAACTATGGACGCCATTTTGTTGCAACAATGCTCGGTCTCGGTCGTCGCTGCGCACGACACGCGGCGCGACTTTCGTCTCGTCTCGTCTCGTCCGAGAGTGGAGTTCGGGTTCGTAGTCGCTCGCGATGTTGCACTGCCTTGGCGCCAAGGCACGAAGTCCATCGAGCAGAAGTGGCGGAATGAGCGCGGCCTCGTGCCCCTTGCCGGTGTCGAAACCGGTGCTCGAGAAAGCCGTTTCCGGCTGCGTCAAATGGTTCAACGTGAAAAACGGCTACGGATTCATCACGCGCCACGACAACGGCAACGACGTGTTCGTGCACAACACCGCCATCGCCGCCAACTCGGCCAACACGATCGGCAAGTGGCGATGGCGCGGCCTGGCGGACGGCGAGATCGTCCACTTCGACGTGGTGGTCGGCAAGAAGGGTCTGGAAGCCGCCAACGTGACGGGCCCGAACGGGGCGCCCGTGCGCGGCAGCTTGTTCGCCCGCGATCGGCCGAGGCACCGCAAGAACCGCGGCGACAAGCAACGCTGGCCCGTCTACGCCGCCTCGGAACGCGCGCCTCGCCACCAGTACCAGCAAAACGGGCCGGACGTGGACGCGAACGTGGACGCGGACGCAGCGCCCCAGTCGGGTTTGCCGCCCTCGTCGTCGCGCAGATATCTGTCGCGTCGGCGTCCGCTCGTGCAGAGCAGCGACCGGTCGAGCAGCGAGAGCGAGACGGGCACTTCACCCAGTCGTTGCTCGGACGCGTCCACTGACAGTTCGAGCAGCGGTGACGATGTCGGTGGATCAGGTGTCGATTCGAATTACCCCGATCAATTAAATTTAAATTTAAATTTAAATTTAAATTAATTTTAATTTTGTTTTGTTTTTATTCAGGTGACGGTTTAATTAGCGAAGAGGAATTTTTTATGTTTATGAATCAGTTTTCCGGCGAAGACGATTTGATGGAGGAACTTAAAACGGCTTTTAAAGTGTTCGATAAAGACGGAAATGGGTTTATAACACGGGTATGATCGTTTAGTTTGGATTTTTCGAGTGTTTTTAATTTTTTTTTTGTTTTGTTTTGTTTTAAATAGGAGGAATTAAAGCGGGCCATGGACATGATCGGCGAACAAATGTCGGATAAGGCGTTGGACGAGCTGCTTAGTACGGTCGATGTCAACAAGGACGGGAAAATCGATTATAACGGTACGAGAAATGCGTTTTATAGCGAGATTTACGGCTGATTTTCAACTTTTTGTTTATAGAATTCGCCAAAATGTTGCTTTAGCTCGTACAACTCGTGTCATGTTCTTGTAAATATTGTAAAAATCATCAACACGATGATAAAACCAATCTACGGAAAAATTTCACTGTCGAAAGCTGTATTTTATAATATTAACGTAGAAAATTCCTACTAAATTATTTGATCTAAAGCGAAAACCTGAGTGTGCCTTCGATCGAATGATGTTTTACATGCATCCCTTGGAGTTGTTAGCAAAAAATAAATCCAAGAAGTGTTGTGTCTTTGTAAATTTGTTTATTGTTTTAAGTCGAAGCTCAAATTACACAATTTAAGCCAAACTCTTGAGTTCTCTCTGCACCTTCTTCCAGGCGGATAAAGGACCGGTTTTTCCACGGTATTTGCAGTACGCGCCGTCGGGTTTCAGACGACCATCGGCCCGCATTTTCTCGAACTCTTTTCCCGTCCATTTGGTGAAACCCCAAAATTTCGACACGAAGATCTGGAAAATTAAAAATTTGAATTTTTTGAAATTTGTTATTTTTGTTTAAAAAAAATATACTTTTTGACGGCCGGGGAACTTGAACTTGGCACGACGCAAAGCCTCGATCACTTGCGACTTGTGCTGCTCCTTAGCGCGGACGGACATGATCGGTTGACCGATGCGAACGCGAGCAACTGTTCCTTGCGGTTTGCCAAAAGCGCCGCGCATTCCAGTTTGAAGCCTAAAATATTTTAATTTTAAAAAAAAAAATGGAATTTTGGGTGATGGGTTATGAATTCGCACCTATCGGCTCCGGCACACGATAACATTTTATTGATGCGAATCACGTGAAACGGATGAAGTCTCATTCGGATGTGAAACGCATCCTTTCCGCAGTGTTTTACCAAGTACTAAAAACATAAGAAAATTGTTACAATTTCACTTTTTAATTTTTTTTTTTCTGAGTTTTTACTTTATTAGCGCAAATTCGGCCGGCTTCGAGCGCCTCGGACGATAACTGTTCGTATTCGTCGGACACTAAATGAATACATAGCGGGAATTCGTCCACTTTGGCCTTTTTGCGACCCAAATCGAAGATTCTGATTTTAGGATCTGCAAGTCATCGTTAACATTCATAAATTCATTTTTTTTTAATTTTTTGGATTTAATTTTTGATTTTTACCAGGGACACCACGACAGAAACGTGATTTCGGATACGGTTTATTCTTGCAATATCTATAACTGGAAAAAGAAAAGAAAAATGCGACTTTACATCACGGGTTTTTGATTATGAATTTCCACGTTGTTGTTCTTACCATCGCGCCGGACGACGACCCATTTTGTCTCCCTTCCTGCAAATAATTTAAAATAATTTCAGTTTTTACTCGATCGATGCGCGATTAATGGATGATTCGCGATTAAATTCGTACAAACCTCAACCTGCTGTCGACAACGACGAGTAAACTTTCCGGAAACGGATCCCAAACCTCACGTTCCAATTCTCAATACCAGATGGAACCCAAAATCTAAAATGACGTAATTCCATTCCACCAATCACCTCACACTCAACTTTACAATAACAATATGGGAGCAAATTTGTTGTGGTCATGAGAGCGATAAAATATACTCACCGTACCCTTCACCTTACCTACACAGCAATCGCGTGCTGAAAACCCCGAGTGCGGCAAACCTAAAATGACTGGTAAGTGAAAAACAACAACAAAAAAACAACAACCACAATTCCAATCCGAAAAAAAAACCACTTGCAATGGCCAATCAATGAATTTTTTTTTCTTCCTCTTACATATTTATTAAATTTTAAAATTACGAAACACCTCGTGACTTGTAACCGTGAAATCCAAAATTCCCCGAAAAATCGTATTAAAAATTTTTTTAAATTTTTAAAAAAAAATTTTTTTTAAAAATTTTGTTTGCAGAAATTGAACACAGCGCAGCAGAAAAACAAGCGCTACAAAACAAGCTGCTCGATGCCGTCAAACAAGTAGGTCACTGCGTATATAAACACGCGTAAATTGTCGTTTTCATATTTCGAATTTGAATTTGCAGTGTCAAATTAGGTTTGGTGGTAGAACGGAATTAGCGTCGGACGGGGACAGTCGAGTTGTGTGCCTTTGCACGCAGTTTGAAGTCGCACTTCAGCATGGATTAAGAAGGAATAATAAAGGATTTGCTGCATTTAAACATGTCACGGAAATGGTCACTGGATTAACGTTAAGAAACGTTGAAGACGAACCGGGTGATTAAAAAAAAAAAAAAATTATTTTAATATTTTAATAATAAAATTTTTTTTTTTTATAGTTTTCTGGCATGTTGTCAAGCAAATCTTGACGAAACACGAGCACGAACGATATTTGTTTCTGAAAAACATAACATCCGATATTGGTCGTGGACGAGCGTGGTTGAGATCAGCTTTGAACGAGCGTGCATTGGAAAGATATATTCACATGATACTCGGTGAACCAGTTTTTTTATCTCAGTATTACGAAGATTGGGCATTTGTAATGGACCAGGAACGATCTAGCATGCTTCCAATGATGGCAGCTGGTAATCCAACAACTATCAATGAAAAAAACATCAACTAAAACGATACAATTCTTTAGGATTAGGTTCCATTATGTTTGCCATCAACATTGACAACTCTGATTTAAATACTATGCGAACCTATCCAGCTGTCAACAGTCCATTATCGATCTTTCACTCGTCCGCTGCGTCTCAGGATCAAGTTCCAGTGGTCGCGAGCCCTCCAAAAGGCAAAAAAAAATTATCAAATATCTAAAATTAATTTAAACATTTTTTCTTTTTTTTTTGCAGACTCGAATTTTAAGGAAAAAAAGAAAAAGAAAAAAGCTCTGGCTCAAATAGTGTCATTCGACGAAGATGATTTAGACGGGAATAGCAGGTAGATTAATAAATAAATGACTAAAGAGTGATTAATAGTTGTTTAGCGAACTGAAGGACGTATCTAGTCACGTTTTTTAATTTTTTTTGGTCTTGATATTGATTTAAAGTGGAAAATTAATCATTTCGGGTGATAAGGATAACGAAAACAATTATATTTGAGAGTGATTTAACTTTTATTTGTCTATGATAGGTGCGTGCAGTTGTCGCCGTCGTACTTCAGTGCTCCTCCTACTTGTCTTTCATCGCCCATTAATGCGCAGGTTGATTTAAGCGCGATGCAGTTCCACGATAACGTCGATTTGAAGGATTGCGATAACAGAAGAGAAATCAACGCCAATTCGAATTGCTGGAAAGATGCGTCGTCCGCCGCGGATGGTTTGCCGGTTTTCAGTTCGGATCTGGAAGGCAGCGGCTCGTACGACGACTTGAAACAAGCGGAAACGGAAACGACTCGTGGCTCCGATGAGATTAAAACGTACAACGTGAAGTTGGAGCTGGAGAAATGCTGCGAAATGAAAGAATCTCAACGTTCCAGTGATAAAGTGTAAAAAAATTTTTTTTTTTAATATTTATCTAAATGAAATTGAAATTGATTTTTTGCTTTTAGAACTTCGACTTCCATTCCTGCTATTAATAATTCTGAAAAGACAGTTCTGACTCCGATTAACGACGTCTCCATCGGCGAACTGATTCCTGTAAATAGCTTCGAAGAAGTGAACTCGGGTTAGCGTTTTAATTATTATTTATTGTAATAATTAATTAATCGGTTAATTTTCAAGCAGAAGATTCAGTTTCAATTCCAAGTTATTCCGAGGACACCGAATGCGCCGTCGCTGCTCTGGCGTTGCAGAAAGTTCTCCAAAATTGGTAAATAAAATCGCCATTTTGTATTAACTTGTTTATTAATTTTTTTTTTTTTTTTTTTTTTTAGTTCCACGTCCAATTTACAACTGCATTCGGCGAATTTATCGACGTCGACGACGACGACGACGACGACCAACGACACTCTTTCGCTGGGCGAAATGAAACAAGCGGTTATATCGTTGATGCAAAAGAAAGAGGAAGTCGAAGAGCAAAACAAGTACGGGAAATATTAATTTATTGATTTTTTTGTATTGGAAATTCAATTGGAATTCGATTTTTGCAGGTCGTTGCGGAATCTATTGGACCGCGAGATGGAAATGTGCGCGGGACTGAGGGTTGAAATGGACGACATTAAAGCGAAGAATCAAGAACGCGTGGAACGACTGCAGACGAAATTACAAGCACTCGCGAGAGAGAACGAATTGCTGAAACATCAGTTGAAAAAATACGTCGGCGCTGTACAAATGCTGAAGAAAGACGGATTTAAGAACGAGAACAGTAAATTGTTGATTTATTTGTTTCGTTTAAATTTTTTTTAAATTTAAATTTTAAATTTTTTTTATTTGAGGTTGTCTAAGCGGAGACCCGGTTCCAGCCATTCCCGAGCATAAACCCTTCATCGATTACCATTTCGAGGCCACGGAGTACGAACGGAAGTTGATTCAAGTGGCGGAAATGCACGGAGAGCTGATGGAATTCAACGAGCGGCTTCACAGACTCCTATCTCAGAAGGAGGCCGTCGTCCGAAGGTTACGGGAGGAACTAATCGACCTCAGAGGACCCGTAATGCAAATAATTTCACCATTCAAATATTTTTATTAATAATTTTGTTGTTTATTTTAGCTTCCCGACGATAATCAAACGTCGGACGACGATTTAAGCGTCACGTCGGATTATGACACGTAAAATTGATGGAATAATAATAATAATAATAATAATAATAAAAAATACTAACAATAAAAGTAATGATAATTCTGTTTGTTCGTGTTTTAGGTCGTCGATGACGGCAGCTACTCGTTCCCTTATAAACATTTGGATTCCATCGGCGTTTTTAGCTGGTAAATCATCCGATAATCATCACGTGTACCAGGTAATAGAAAATGAACGATTTTATTAATTAATCAGAGTTTTAATAGCTTTGGTTTTGTTGTTTACAGGTGTATATTCGTGTTCGCGACGACGAGTGGAACGTGTACAGACGGTACGCTCAATTTTATTCATTACACAAGAGCCTGAAGAAGAAAAATGCGATAATCAACACTTTCGAATTTCCGCCGAAAAAAGCGATCGGAAACAAAGCACGTCGACATTTGCGCTTTTCTAAAGTTCATTAAAATTAATTTCTCGGTTTAATTTCATCTTAGGATGCAAAGTTCGTCGAGGAGAGGCGAAGACGACTCCAACATTACTTGCGCTGCATCGTCAATTTGTTCGTCCAACATCACTCGGAATTGGGCGTCAATCCCGACAAGGAAACACTCGTTAATTTTTTACCATTTTTCGGGTAAACTTTTGAATTTAAATAATAATAATAATAATAATAATAATAAAAATTTTTTTTAGTGGAGTTCAAGGAGTTGATGATCTGAGACGTCCCAATCGCAATCTTTTTTCTCGACGACAGGAGAGGACGAACGAACAGGCTGTGAATCACTACACGGGGCTTTGATTATCGTGGTGTTTATTCATTCGTATAGAATTAATACGGTAACGTTAGTAATGCTTTTTGCATTCGCGTTTTCTTTTCGAGCGACGTAAGCGAAATGTTCCGCGAATCTAACGAATCGTGCGTTGTTTTTTTCAAACAAAGAAATCTAAGTTTTTAAATTGCGGGATTTTTTAAGTTGATAAATTTTATTTTCGACGGCGACAATTAAAAGTTTTGTTTCCGTTCCGAGTGTTTAATAATCGATAGGCGAAGTTGATGGTGTCAAATACGGAGAATATAGATGGGCGGAAGAAATTGAACTAAAATAAAGAGTTGAATATTATCAGTAAATAATTAAATAAAAATAAATAAATAAATAAAAGTTTGGATTTGATTTAATTTTTGAGTACCGGACATTATGCAATCGTCTTAAATGGCGGTCGTGGTTTTTTAAGTGATAATTATTAATTAGCTAGAAAAAGTCATCTCGTAACCAAAATAATGTTATTTTTCTCCTATCAATTAAAAATCTTCTCGTGATTATTCGATTTTTCCTTTTGACGCCAGATTCTGTGTTTTGAGGTCATTTTGGGTAGGTTTTCGGACAATATTAACGAGTTTGATGAAACTTTGGACAACACTCGCAAACTCGATTTTGCTGTTTTGTGAGTGCGATAATCGTCTCGATTTACGATTTGAAGGCAATCGGGTGAATAGAAAAGTCCCGACCTTCTAAACACAAAATGCACTTGCATTTGCTTGGCCCGCTCATTTTACTTTGATAAAGCACGTGTAGTTCTGGGTCTTGATCCGAGTCCACCTAGTGGAACCGGTCACGGATAAGTGTGGATGTTTACCGCTAGGTTTGATGCGGCGCGCAATGAACGGTAACATTGGTCAAAATGTGCCGGAACAGGGCTCGAACGATGGGAAACGACCTACAAAATCAATTGGCAGAGTCGGAAAGTGCTCATTTAGTACCGTTGCGGAGATGTAAGCAAAAACCCAATTTTTTTAAGTGAAAAGGTTTGTGGTTTTGTCGTTAGGTGGCGCATCGCTGAAAACATGGTCGCCAACAACAACGACGAAGGAATGAGATTTACGAGACGATGATGACGGAAATAACCAAATCGACTCGTCGGGACGAGAAAATGTAATCATTTTGTAAGTGATAACTTTATAAAGTTTGTTAGTTTACTTTCCAATGCCAAGAATAAATTTTCCTCGCACGACAATGATAATAATTGTAGTTCGTTAAGTTGAATCATTTGTATTAAAATGGCGCGTTTTATTTTGAAACATTTCGATCGTTTGTGATACTTCGATGGGGTTTCTGGTGTTTTTGGTTTTTGGTTTTTTATTGCCAATAAGTAGCTAGTGTTTTCTTTTTAAGTTCTTTTTAAGTGTTTAGTTGATTTTTGCTATAAGTCTAAGTTTAAAACTTTGTTGCATGTAAGAAGTTGGAGTAGTACATTATTTTATTTTTTAATTAATTAGTTCGTTTATACGTATAAGTTTAAAACTATTGTAACAATAGGTAGCCGTGTGGGTGTAGGGTGCGTTGTGATAGCATTGGGTGAACGCGTTCGAATCCATGTTAGGATTATTATTATTTTATTTTTTAATTAATGAATTAATTCGTTTATAAGTGTAAGTTTAAAACTGTGTTGTGTAAGAATAGATAGCTGCGTGTGTATAGTGCATGTAGTGACTGCTTTGGGTGATTGGGTTCGCATCTGCGTGAGATTTTATTAATTTAATTTTTAATTAGCAAATTAGTTGGTTTTTAAGTTTATAAGTCACAAACTAAGTGACTTTAGCTAAAAAGCACCGGAGAACGATCCGGTGGGAGACCTTGCGCCCGGCGGAATGCCGGGCGGGACTTTCTCCACTCC
>JAQFXT010001563.1:0-16763 GCA_034683725.1 Strigamia crassipes | reverse complement strand
TAGTTGTTTAGGGGTTAGTGCTCCTAGAGCGTATTTCCCATGCAGGGGCTGTGTGTGAACATATATGTTCACACATTAACCGATATTGTGCAAATGCATTAACCGTAATCATTTTGGAGGCAAAATTATTCAGAACTAGATTTAGCTCAAATATTCTGGTGCAGGATCGAAACTGCCTTTTGAGGACACTTGAAAGTCATGTTTTGGGATCCCTAGAAAATACGATAAGTGCTTAACACTAGCTTTTATTTATGTGCTCCATTTCATGAATATTTTAGGGATATTTCAAATGACCAGCAACCAGCTTTATAAATAATCCATTCTATCAATATTTTGTTTGCTTGTCTGTCTTTTATTGACAGTTGTTTTCCAATTAAGGGAAAATTCGTTGTCAATATAAAAGCGGGTGAAAAAGAAGGCGTATGTTCACAATGATTCCTTCACGTCTGTGCCTGGGAATTGGCCCTTGAATTGGCAGCAGGGAAGTTGGAGTGCGCCTTTGAATGGCAATAGGAAAGATGGATGTCTTACTTTTAAATCGTGTTTGTCTGAAGACGGAAAGAAAAACTCCTAAAGGAGGTTATGGGACAAAAATTCAACGGAATTTTCTATTTGTCTTTGCGATAACGTAAGAAAATGTTGACATTTTTAGATATTTGATCTGTTCTGTTATTTAGTGATTAAGCTTATTGAATTGTTTTTTCTTATTTATCTGTTTTTTTGTTATGCCTTTTAGCGTGTGCTACTGTTAAGTGTTATGTGCATGCTCTTATTCTTACGAGGTTTCTTTATTGTTATTTTTGTATCTGAGGAAACTTTCTAGTATACAGGAAATATGAACTAGGATTCTTACACGTATCAATCGGCATTTTGAACCGAAGCAATATACACTTTGCAGAATTTATTTAATACATTTTTGTTTGAACACAAATGTAATCATTATAATGTAATCCAATGTTGGACCAGACTCAATAACGCTTATGTACCAACTTGGTTATACGTACGAACCCATTCAAGATGAATCAAGATGGAATTGTGGGGAGTGGGATTGGACAACGGTTTGGTTCAACCCGGGGGTGTCAAAGTGGTGCAGTCGAATGCGAGTTTTGGAACGTCCAAATCATTTTGAAACACGTTTCTTTTTTTCTTCTTTTTTTTTCTTTTATCGGAGGAGTGGGTCGCAATTGCGAGATTGCAGTGTGTATATGTGCTGCGAAATGGGGGTCCCACGGAGCAATTCAATCACAACACGTTGAAGGTATTTCATCTATGGAGATAAAAGAGGTGGTGGATGTGGAGCGGTGCTACGAACGAGAGACGTGCGCCTGTCTACCCGCTGGCAAAGTTCATATGCTCGTTGTGTCGTGAACGAGATGTTACAACAAGCGTGATTGGGTGCCTCCGATGCTAGGCTCGTCGCCGTTATTGGATATATGAGGTTGCCGTGAGGGTCTAAGACAGCAGCCATGACAGTGTATTGCCCCTGTGTCAGGTCGCGGGATTCAATTTTACCCGCGTCTGATGCTTTGCTACTCTTCGTCATGTCTCTCCATCGATCTGTACAACCTCTGTTGAGGTTTTTATTTTTTTATTTTTTATTTTTTATTTTTTATTTTATTTTTCGCATATTTTTTTCGTTTGGCTTATTCTCACTGCTGTGGAGAATAACAAACAGGTCAGGTTAATCTTTGCAAGCTCAGCTGGGTTTACTTTTGAGCATGTTTTAGAATTAATTTTCATGGGCAAAGGGAAGGAATAAAAAATAACTATACATAAAATATGTATAAATTTTTTCGTATATGAAAAAAAAAATATACCCCGCGTTTATTTGAAGTCCGGCGTTTAATCGAACTTGGCGACTAACCGAAGAAATAGAGAAATAACTTAAATTCGATGTCGTAGGAACGCTTTTTCTTGTTTATTGGAGCCATAACGCTGTGTAAATGGTCGAAAGGCATGTTAAATAACTTCCCGTATGTTACGTAAACCGAACGTTTATTCGGACTCTGCGTTTATTCAAAACTTTACGGTAATGTTGCGAAAAAGCATTATTTTGTGATGTTTAGAGGTCAAGCAGTCAGCGTTAATCTTGCATTTAATTAAAATAAATTGGTTAGTTAAATGGTGTAAATTGATGGTTGAAATGGTGATTTCTTGTGCAAATGTCACGTAAAGTGGTCGATGTAATTGATGTATTTTCAAATGTTAAGAGGAAACAGTTTATTTTCTATTCACCATGCTTATCTGTATGCAAATTCTTTCTTTGAACTGTATTCATAACCATTATTAATGGGACTGTGTAATGAATACACAATCCTGGAGAAATTTTGAATTAAATTTTGAATGACCCATCAATTCAACTACTTGAAGGTGCATCAAAGCAAGTAGGATTTGTAATATTGCACAACTGGATGAAGATAGGTTGTCATCTCATTGCTGGAATCCCATCAAGACCACATTGTCAATGACCTAATTATTATTTCTTATTTATTTTGTGTGATGCGGTTGCTGGAACTTAATCCTTTCATGTATGTATATATATACAGCTCTGAATAAACAGATCTGATCATTCTGGATCTGACAGAACTATAATCACACGTCTTTCTCCTTCTCAACCACTTCGAAGCTTACATGGCGCAGTTGACAAAAGCGGATTGATACGCAGGATGAAAATAAATAACGCACAACCCACACGCGTCCGAGGGCGTTCGGAAAAATCACACACACGAGCACGAGCACGACCACGCTACTGAAACAAAAACGATTTTTTGGTGTTTACAAATTTACGGCGAACGATTTTGATTACGAATTTGATGGTAAAAAAAAAACATTTGCAGTGAACGACCACACTGAATGAATCACGACCACGTGGAACGAATCACGACTTTGCTGAACAAAAGACGACTACGTCGACCGAACCACGACCAACGTTGAACAAACGATCACGCTGAACGAACTACTATCACTTTGAACGAATCACGATCACGCCGAACAAACCACGTTGATGTTACGGAACGAATCTGACCACGCCGAACGAACTACGTTGCAGATACGATTACAAATTTGTTGGCGAAACAAAGAATTGGATCGTGGAACGAATACGGTACAAAGAAACACAATTACGAATTTGATAACAATACTACTATAATTTAACCACGGAACCATTACGGTACTGGAATAAAATAACGATTACAAGGCGGAAACTAATCCGTCAAAACGATTACGAGGCGGAAACTAATCCGTCAAAACAATTACGAGGTAGAAACTATTCTGTCAATACGATGCAATTACGACGATATTGCAAACAATACGGTTACGTACAATTACGGAGATTGTAAATACGACGAGGCAGTGCATTCTCGAAAATGGTGTGTAACAGTACTGCATTACGAAAACGATCACGAATTTTATTACAAAAAACCTGAAGTGAAACTGATTTACGAAACGATTGCGAGATGAGAAACGAGCACAAATTAACTTTTGTTGTTAAATTTAGTTTCTTTCATTTTAAACTGAGTAATAAAAGCAGATATTGCATGGAGATGGAGCGGAAAAAAATGAGTTTATTGACACCCAAAGACATGTAATGATTTTTTTTTTGCCATTTTCCTATCACATATGCAGACAAGCGGAAGTATCTCAACTTTACGAGCGAGGGCGAAATGAAAAATAAAACAAATTCATGGTTTAGTTTATCAAAAAGCTCATTTCTGTCCGATTGACAGCAAATGAAGATTGATAAACGAGTTTCCTTATTTGAAATATTGGTGTATACACTGCGCTTGAGATGACCTTTTCACACCGCTTTTTTGCAATTTCACTGTCGAATGGGTGGGCATTGAAAAGGGTTAAAAGATATTGGCTAACCTTTTGGATATGGTCCAAGGACTTAAAGGGTTCTACCCACGTGGTACTGTATTAGGCTTGCTTTAAGTTTCAACCTTTGTTGACCAGTGTGGCCGTTTTAGTGACAAAAGACCCCAGTCTTGGGTTGGTACAGTTGTGTATAAATGGGGGTAGCTTATTGCTACCAGAAGAAGTTGTTTTTCTTTCTTCTATTTTTTATTGGACAAACAGATGGTGTTGCAGAAAAGGGTCATTTATGTTCGAAGAGGATGCATCATTGGTTGTGTTGGAGGTCCAAATGGTTGCTGAAATAGGTTTGCTGAAGGTTATATGATATGAAACAAAATGGAGGTGAGGAAGAGGGAGTTGGGGATAGTGTTTTACTGTTTTCTAGTGTTGCAAAATCTGAGAAAAATTAAAGTTGGGAGGTTTATGTGATATTGTGCCACCCGTGCAGTTGATAGGGCAAGTGATGTACACAAGATGGTCCAAATCAATTCAATATACAGTAGAGTGTCGATTATCCGAACTAATTGCGGGACATGGGTGTTCATGAAACTGATTTGTTTGCACAATCGTAATCAGACATTAGAGATTTGTCAATTTTTATATGTACAATTTATAACTTACAAATTTATAAGTTATAAATTAAAAGTTATAAGTTTATTTATTTGGCGAATACCTTTTTAATGAATGAACGCGTATAAAATGGAAGATAAATTTCTAAAACAGATTTATTTATGCCATGCTTGCTTTTCTAAATAAATATGACGTTTTCACATGGCCCCAGGCATTAACCTATACGTAAATACATGTACCCTTTATGTATAGCATAACTTATAATTATTTTTTTATAAGTTGCATTCTGAACTTATAAATGTATTTGATGTTCGTTCATCTTATAACTTATAAATGGTGCTTTATACTAGGCGCGACTCTGACTATCTCTAACAAAATATATAATTGCCAAGTCTGTATTATACGTTTGTGTACGTATGTATATGGAAATAAAAATATTTTTTTTAAAAATATTTATGAGTATACCTATGTTATTAGATACAGTCTACATATGTATTCTGCAGTAGTTTTAAAAAACAAGTATCAAGTTTTTTTGCTTCCAGACTGACATAAGTGATAGGTTGTTCGCTCTACTATATTTGGGGAAAAAAAGATTGGTGAAGTGTTATATGGATTTTCTTATAATTGACTAGCTAGCTTCATTTATACATATTTTTTTTTCTCAAAGATAAAATTATTCATTTTTTTTTATAGTGTTTTTCCTGCATAAAAAGAAGCGAAAAAGTGAAAGGAATTGGAAATTTGTTTGAAACTGAATTATACATAATATTGGAAGAATTTCAGATGGAAAATCAAGTTTGAAATGCGTTGTAAAATCTGATATGCATAAGAAGGTGACAGGCATTAGGTTCTTATTGATGCCAATGACTGGCGGCATGAGGAGATTCAATAAAAAGACTTAAAAAAATTCAATGGATTCCAGCGCTGTTTGGGGAAGAAGCAAAAGAAGTGAGATGATAGAGGAAACGACACTTTCTCACCTATCTGGCAAAGGCTAAATCATGATAAATGACTGGTGCGCTCTGTCCCCTAAGATTTATCCTCTTTGGAGCAAAGACACCATTCTGGATTCTATTGGAATTGATAAGAGCCAACCCGGCCTTCACGATCAACGTTATACCAGATTCTAGCATGTGCCAAGCCTCTGGTCACTACCCCCTAGATAACTATTGGCGAATTATATTTATAGGGGGCAGTGTGCATTGATGGGTTGGAGGGATTTTTTGGCATTCGACTCAGTTTATTGGTGATATATGGCAAGTTTAAACAATTTTGTTTTTATCAGTTATGATTTTTGTATTGCTATGGAAAGGTTTTGTTTTATTTTGTTTTTTGTTTGTTTTGTTTTCGGTTTGTTTTATTTTGTTTTTTGTTTGTTTTGTTTTCGGTTTGTTTTATTTTTAGTTTTTATTTGATTTTTAGTTTTTGTTTGTATTTGATTGCTTTTTGCTTTTGTTTTTATTTTATATATTTTTTTGTTTTTATTTTATATTCTTTTGCTTTTATTTGATTTTCTCTCGTTTTTCTTTGTTTCTATTTTCTTTTGCTCACTTTCGCTTTTTTTGTTTTCTTTTGTTTTATTTAGGTTTCGGTTTGTTTGCCTTCGCTTTTGGTTTGATTAGCTTAAAGTTACTGGAAAACAAATTTTTATTTTGCTATGTGATCAATAAAAATTAAACCCAACCAACAAGACAATGTTTATCCACCAAAGCACTAGATAAACAAATAATCTAACTTTGTATTTGTTTTTCCCAACCATACATAAGCTTCAAATTTGTTTACACTGCGATATTTTTTTCCTTCAGTAAGAAGAGGTTATCAATTCCAGAAAATGAATATTGAAGATAAATTATACACATTTTTCAAACTGACTAAGCAACATGAATCACAAGGATTGGGGTAATGACCATGGAAAACTTTATCCAAAAGTGAACAAGCGGATTTTGGTGCACTTTATTGCTCGCAGTTTAAAACGAAAATAATTCAACGAAATTAAAATGTTATTTTAATCATTTTGATGTGACACGGTTGTGAGATAAACTTACAATGTCGCTCGTTTGCGCCAATCAGCATTCAGCAGACACACTATTTTTAACAAGGAGTTACAACTTAGTCTCGTATGTGTGTTGTGAGGCTCCACAACCTTTAAGTGTGTGTACATGTGATGGGCAGCTTAAAGACCAGAGTGATAAGCAAGCCAAGAGCAACTTGTCTCTGCAAATATTTTAAGCAAAGTGCTCGTTAATGGGGAAGTGTGGCAGAATCAAATTTGTAGAAAATGGGTGTTAGATGTGTTAAAAATCTTTCTTTTTATGGAACATGACTTCAGCATTTTTTTTTTTTAGTATAAAAACTAAAACTTTTGAGTGCTCTTTTTATCAAAATGACGTTATTTCCTGGTTTAAGGAATTTTAAACTTGCTAATTTTCCAACGCAGATGAATATCCTACGGAAGTTTTTCGGATGTCGGGATATCTACAGAATGACTCAAGATATCCCCCAATGGCTCCCAAACTAATTCTCATTATGAAATAATCAATCGTCGATTTGTTTATCTCAGAGATTTGTTTGGCGTGGTTGTGAATTATTATATAAAAATACGTTTGAAATCATTATTGAAAAACGATTTTGTTTTTCATGGACTATTGTTAAAAAGGTAAATAAACGGAAATTCCTGGTGGTCACTGATAGGATCAGAGGTCGACCAAGATCTAGCCAGCTTTTTGGGCAATTTGACAATCCAAAATTATGTGTAGATTTAATTGGTGTCCACACACACACACACCAAAGGCAAAATTACTAAAGAGATTATGTTGATATTAACTCAAGGGAGTATGACCCAAACTGCAGTTCGCGCCCGGCATCTTCATGCGAAATTCCATCTGCGCCCATCCCATTCTGCACAAATGATTTCCTAATTTTAGGAGCATTAGGCCGAATAAAACAAACAAACTAAAACAAACGCAACAAAAAAATTAATTAACGGCAGAAGCATAGAAACGCATTTTGCAATAAATTTGTACATGCTATTGGTTTTTAAATAATAATACATCTTGTAAAATGTAAAATGTAAAATACTCTGGAATACATCAATGTACTGTACAATGTATTTTTGGAACTATCAAATGGAAGGTGTACAACTTTATTTTTAATTAAAAGAGCAAATTGTTTCTTAATAACCATTAAAGAATAGACGGTGTCTGACATATTGCTCTTTGCTGGTTATCGAACTGCAAAGCCCGTGACCTATAAGACGCACGAAAGCGGTGGTTTGTTTGTCATAAATAGGGCTCTAAGACTTTGTGCAAATGGATTAAAGCGCCAGTAAAACTGTAAAGCCTTTGCTGTCAGTGCTTCAGTGACGGCTCACTGGAATTGGCTCCAGAATCATCTTCCGTTTGCTGCGGTATATTGTCGTAAAGATTCGGGGGTTTCTTGACGCTCCTCTTTTCTTCACTGCTAATCCTGAAAAAGTGCTTTGAGCTTGACTCACTTTAAAACGTCGATAATGGTGAGGTGAAGGAATAAGTCGTTGCTCACTTAGACCTGGAGCCACGGTGTGTACAGAAAGAACCGACACAATGCTGGAAAAAAGAGGGGCTGGGGGTGGTCGCAATATGTTCCAATCTTGACTCGACGAGCAGATGCTCCTGACAAGCCAAGAGTAAAAAAAGAGAAATCTTTCCGGAACCAGTTACTTTCATTTTCTCGGTGCATTATGGCTAACTGAGTGTATTGGCAAGTAATGACGTTGCACATCGTTAAAAGTTTTGCTGCGTAACTGCGTCCGATGTGAAGGAACTGATGCGTTGCAAAATGATGTCTAGTACGCATGTTACTCAACTTGGCCTCATGTCTTTGTTATTTTGTCTTTGCTGTGTGATAACTCCATAACAATACCGTGATTGGTCAATCATAACTGTAGCTACTGTCTTAATGTTTTAAATAAATCATTTGAATGTCAAAATTTTATTTCGAGGCTCGCATATATACCGCTAACCCACGTACCGATAAAAATGTGTGTTTTTTTTTTAAATTTAATTTTAATTAGCGTTTTATGACGTATAGTGGCACAAAACGCAAATAATTATTTACTATTGTTTGCAGTTTCGCTCGGTCGGGGCAGACAAAATGAAAATTTTTAATTTTTAAATTTATTAGCGTTTCATCCGTTTGCGATATATTCGTTTGTAATACTTGGGATTAGCAGTGAATAAATTAACGCTATCAAACAACCACAAAAAGCTTCAATAAGCTTAACGTATGAATCATACGTTAACAAATAAAATCATTTGATAGTTATGGCGTTGACGTTTGAAGTGACACAATGGTGTATTTTGATCTGCTTTTTTGCCGGTGGTTTCTCTTGAAAAGTACAGAATAAAATATTTAGTTGTTGTTTTGGTTTAGGGTAAAAACAACGTGATGCCTGTGCTTGTTTTTCTCAATCCGTAAATATTACATTAAGACCAAACCAGAATTGGCATGCGTATCTTTACCCTGCACTAATCCATCATCAAATTTTAAATATCTGCAATAATTTCGAAATATTGGATAGATTTATCATAAATTACCAATAAAATTCTATCGTTATTGAAAAACAATATTTTAGTGAATCCTGCCCAAGGTATAATCGACCATCTGCTGTTTGCTTTGCTGCATGACTTTAGTGCAATAATACATTTTATGGTGCAGTTAGAATTTTGCATCATGATTCTGGGCTCAGACTGCACAAAGATCTAAATCTTTGAGTTATAGTTAACCATGCGTGTTTGTTTGCATTTAGATTTCAACTTATTTCAAATGGATATAGGTTTATTCATGTCAACACAAGGGCCGTGTCATTTGGCGTGAAAATAGAGAACCGCGTTCCGGATTTACCGCGTCTGGATTTACCGCGTCTGGATTTACCGCGTCTGGATTTACCGCGTCTGGATTTACCGCGTCTGGATTTACCGTGTCTGGATTTACCGCGTCCAGATTTATCGCGTCTCAATCTGCAGCGTTAGATAAATTGAAACATAAAATTTGGTTAGATGTTTGAAATATTGAAGTGATCGGAATTTTCGAAGCGTAAATAATTGTTTACTTGAAAGGGTTTTGTTGATTACGACAGATTTTTGGTTCGCGCACTTGTTTAGCAAGAAAATTGTGAAATAAAAAACAATTTTTTCTGTCTCAGAGCGATGCGTACTTTCAAAAGTGGTATTTTTTGGATTAAAAATGCATTATTTCATACTGTAAAATAGAATCTGAATTCCCTGCATTTTTACGACTAAAAATGCAATTTTTGAACATTTTGCGAGTGAAAGCTATTTGCGGTGAGTGTGGACGTGCTGAAGTCGACAATGATGTTGATTTGCTTTCGCGGTATTTGCTGCAGATTGAGACACGCTACATTGTGACGCGGTAGATTTAGACGCGGTAGATACGCGTGCCCAGAAAGGGCAATTTAATTTTTCTAACAAATGATCACAAGGTATAAAATGATTGACTTTGAACCCAAAGTCACAGTTCATTTTCAATGGGGCTATAATGGTTTTAAGTTATTTTCTAAATGTTAGAGAAATATAAAATAAAAATCGTTTTCTCATAGCATTGCAAGATTTGCAACTAACTGATTACAGGTGGCAGTGCTTGTTCCATTTTCCCATTAATAATTGGCTTTTTTTTTCTTTTTTGCAACTCAATTTTAAGCTTTTGATGTATTTTTTTTTTCTGTTTGTTTTTCTGCTTGTTTATTAAAATAGATATGAATAAATTATGAATGAAAAACAGAGATTTATATTTCATGTTCATATATTCTAGAGTAATTTTTATGTAGGAGTACGAGATTGTAAAAGGTAATATTTTTTTTTGGATTATTTTTTTGGAAGAAATTTGAAATTTATGTAGTGAAGGTTGAAGTTTAATAGATATAAGAGATGTGATGTAGAACGTATTAATTCTTTGGCTGCATTTTGAAAATTGAATTATCCGTGCATTAGTTTTCCTCCCATGTGAAATCTTGAGTTGCAGCTAATCAAATTTAGCTATAAGTCTTGTGTTTAGCCTATGAAAGTAAAGGTAAAAGGAGATTTTTTTCTCACTTTCATTGAAGTTAAGCACAGATTTGACAGATTTGTCACATTTTTTTCCCCAAATTTTTCCATTTATTTTCCAATTTTTCTTTTGTGTTTAAAGTATTTAATCCAATTTGCTTTTTTCGGAACTTAGTTGTCTGCAAGAAATTAAACTTTAAATCGGCGATGTTTGCACAATTTGCTTCGTCATGGTTGTAAATTATTCTGTTAATTTAATTCCTGAGCCATCTTCTCATTAATCTCAGCGGAATTAGGTTTTGGAATTACAAATCAAATTTGTTTACGGAAACCCAGAAATGTAGCGAAAAGGGCTTTGCACTGCGTCAATTGTTTTCTTATCGCATGAAGAATGTTTATCTTAAGATGAATCCACAGAATATGCAAAATCGCGAGCTAAGAAAATGCAGATAACAGGAAATTATGGCGAGCGCGAATCGATATTCGATATTAGCAACCGTCAAACCGCTCGTGTCATCCTCTGCGTTGTGCGGATTGACTGGTTGGACAGTCATTGAAATTGAAAGATCGCAAGGGAAAAGTAGGCTTCACTGTGCTGCATTCGGCACTTGGTAAGATGATATTTAAAAAGAAAAAAAAAACATGATGAAAATTAGGAAAATGTGTTCCGGAGAATGTTATGGGACGACTGGAAAATTGGGAATTAATTTTCCTTTTTATTTGTTTAAGAACGGATCGATATTATTAATTTTGATGAAACTATGTTTACCGCGAGAATTAATTAAATGAATCTTGCTCTGGCTTCACTTCATCATCTTAGAAACTAATTCTCTTCTTCATTGCACTTTGCTATAAATTTCTGCGGTTCAATTGTCCTGGTTCGACCATTATCCGCAGCGAAACGTCTTTAGCAGTAAATTACTTTTCTTTTTTCTTTACGGCAAGGCACATTGCAACTCTCGTTATACCTCCAAATTCAATTGATTAATCGAGTACTTCGCCAATTATTATAGGCAATTTTTTTTATCGTTAAAAATGAAATAAAATTCTAAATCACCTGGAATTACTAAAGACGTTATTACTCAATAAAATGATTATTGGACCGAAATTAAAAAGTGGGAGTTATTTTAAATTATTGATCGATATTTCATTGTGGAAATCGATATATATATTTTTTTTCGATATTTAATCTTTTTTTGTTCTAAGTTTTAAATTTTTTTTGTTCTAAGTTTTAAATTTTTTTTGTTCTAAGTTTAAAATTTTTTTTGTTCTAAGTTTTAAATTTTTTTTTGCGGGTTCCAGTGATCATTTGTTTTATATGAGGTGGGGAAAGAGTTGGTCCAAATGATTATTACCATACGTTAGGTTGTGTGAAGTGACTCGTTTGATATGTAGAACAGGTAGAGATCTTCTTTACTTTATATCTGGAGATTACTTTAAGAGAGTGTATGGAAGGGAAAATAAAGCAATTTATGAGAGGAAAAAATTTGCATTTTCTCTTAAGTGCATTCACTTTGTTGTTGCTTCCATTTGGTAGATGTCTTGTTTACTCTTTCGATTCAACCTTGCAATTTTTTCTTTCTTTATATAAATTAATTTTTTTCTAAAGATGTTTTCACCGAAAATTTTGAATAAAAATGCTTGAAGTAACTTGAGATTGAGAATATATATGCGGCTTTTAGTGCTTTTATACTGAGCTTTTGTTGAGGACACTCTGTGCAAGCGGTAAATAGATATTGGCAGATAGGATGTCATCCTTAATAAAGTCCAGTCACAACGCTCTCGTTACAGACGAAGTTTAGCATCGAATTTCTCTGTTTATTACTATTTGTGTGATGGAAAGTTGTTTTGACAGATTATGCATGGTTTGAACTTCAAAATAAATTTAAAAAAAAAAAATTAATTAATTCCAGAAAAAAAAATTTATTTCTTTTAGGTTTTACATATTTTTAAATATGTGAGGAGTGCTCGTTGTGAGTATTAGTTTCAAATGTGAAAATGAAATTGTTTGTCAACTTAAAACTCGCAAATTCTATTTATTAAAGAACTAAACCTTTCGACCTACATGGTCATCAGTTGTAATGGGATAAAGAAGCTTTTCCTCCTGGACTTTCAATTTGGAATATCAAAAATAGGATTATAGTGAAAGTTGTTTTGTTTTAAGTGTAATTATTATAAGTAGCCAGTGCATGATCGATTCAAATTTAGCGGAGTTTGTACAATGAATGTTGGCGCTGACAACTCGCTTCCTGTTCTGCGAGTGTGACAGACTGCTGGCCAAGTTTGATGTTAAGGAATAAATTTATGTGTTAAGTTTAAAATAAGTGTCGTATTATTCAATAAAACTCATCTAGAAGTTGGAGGAACTAGAGGAACTTTGAAGACCCAGGAGGAACCACAAAAATTTAAAAGAAACCACAAAGAAGTACAAGAAACTAAGCAGAACCACAAGAAACTAGGAAGAACTACAAGAAACTAGGCAGAATTACAAAAAACTAGGAAAAATTACAAGAAACTGGGACGAATCACAAAAAACTGGAACGAACCACAAGAAACTAGGAAGAACTACATGAACCTAGGAAGAACCACAAGAAACTAGGAAGAACTACAAGAAACTAGGAAGAATTACAAGAAACTAAGAAGAATTACAAGAAACTAGGAAGAACTACAAGAAACTAGGAAGAACTGCAAGAAACTAGGACGAATTACAAGAAACTAGGACGAACCGCAAGAAACTAGAAAAATCACCAGAAATTAGGAAAAACCACAAGAAACTAGAAAGTCCCACAAGAAACTAGGAAGTCCCACAAGAAACTAGGAAATCCCACAAGAAACTAGGAAGTTCCACAAGAAACTAGGAAGTCCCACAAGAACCTAGGAAGTCCCACAAGAAACTAGGATGAACCACAATAAAGTAGAAAGAACCAGAGAAATTTTGAGTAACTATGAGGAACCAGGAGGAACCAGAAAGAACCAGGAGAACAGGAAGCAAATGACTTTCTGACAGTGGTTTACCTACAATGTTCTTCGACGTCTGTTTGGTGGCAGCTATCTATCTACGGCTGTGTTTTGCCAATCACTTTAAGTGCCAGTGACATTAAACTATAAACTAACCAACTTATTAAGAAAAGGCAATCGGCACAATAGTCGAAAAAGAAAAGAGTCGTTAAAAATTACAATTTCCATCATTGCTGATTGTCTCGTAGGCATAAAAGGGGAGTTTTACCGTGTTAGAATGCCCTTGAGATTCTTAGTACACATGATTAACTTCAGTCGTGAATTTGAATAAAAAGTGATGATCAATAATTACTATTTTATGGGAAAATCTTTTTTGATTGCATCTGCCTTTAACGTCTTCAAACACCAAGTATAGATTTGTGCTGGAGGCCGTGCACGTCAGTTTCTATGCATATTCACAAACCAAATGAAAGTTCTTTTTTTCTTTTTTCTTCTTTGAAGTCACCTTTATTTTTCTTTTTTTTTTTGCTTCTAAGTCACGCACCATAAACAGACTCCTGGTTTTGGTTGAAAAGCGTGAGTTGGGAAGAGGTTACTATGCAAGACTTGGTGAAAAGGGGGCTGGCGACTGGATGCAAAGGTGCAACCGTGTGGTCCGGGAGTCATTTATTGACAAAAATGAAGCCTGCATTGCATCCATTTGGAAAGTGCGTGCCGTTTGCTAGGGAAATTCCACGAATGGGTAATATACAGTGCGATCATTCAGGCAGCGAAGGAAGAGGAAAATGCAAATTTTTTCTTCTTTTTTTCTTTTGTGTGTATTTTTATTCTTAAAGAACAGGATGCGGATAATCGCTGCATTAAAAATGAATTTTAAATTGAATTAAATATACATCACACGCGTTCTGTATCGTCAACTTTGTAAATGACAGCCACTTCACCGCGGGAAGAGATTACAGTTCCGGACAGGATACATTTGATTGAAATTTGCTTGAATTTATCATCAATCGATCGGAAACAATCACGGAATGTCGCTATAAGTATACCAGGTGAGCCAATAATTTTGAAACTTTCGAGGAGTATTGATGGAAGTCTTTCGCAGAAGCAATAGGGCTCATTCATTGTTGTATTGTATTGATTTTTGTAAATTGTTTTAGCGTGTTATCAGTAATATTGTTACAAACCGTCAGCGCATTCAATGTGTAGTGATATTATTGGTATTGTTGTAGTTGAAAGATGTGTGTAATAATCATTGTCTACTTTTAGCTTATTGTTAATAAATGCGAACATGTCGATATTAAACTGTGTAAACTGTGTAGGCCGAGCAAGCTTCTACCGCCAGGAGGCGTATTTGTAAGTGGACAGAACTTGAGACCTTATGACCTCACTTCCTGTTCTGCCATGCGTCTCGACTGCTGGTCAAGCTTTTCACTGAAGGAATAAATCCTGTTGTTATTTGTTTAATCCTCGCCAAATTATTACAACATTCGTAAAGTAATTTAACCTAAATAGCATTTTAAACAACATATTTGTTGAAACAAATGTTTAAATAAGAGATGTTTTAATGTGTTAGTGTTAAAGGTCACCATTTGGGTTGCCATTTGTATTTCTCCTTCTTTTTTGGAGGGGGAGAGTGGAGTTTAAGATTAACCAATCAGTGTAAAGGGATTATGTAAATCTCCAAGGGCGGACTTAGGTGTTGTGGGTCCTAAGCACAAATTTTTTTGGGGCCCTCTACTCCAAAAAACTGTTTAATCTTTAAAAAATCTAAAAAATACACTTATTATTATATTTTTACATATAATAAATATAAATAAATATGCGAAATGAAAAAAATTACTTACAAAGTTAGAAATATATATTATATTTCCGATTTAAATACATTCATTCACAGTTTACAGCTTATTAGGGATTTTTCGGGGATATTATTTTGCTTATACCTAAGTCCACTCCTTTAAATCTCTATTGTTTATCTCGTTTTTGAGAGAAGAATAAAAATTCAGTTTAGTAACAGATTCCTCTGCAGTGTGATCATGTCCACTTTTCCTGCAAATATCCAACGACATCGGGGCCATCAATCGGTAAAAGTTTAGTTTAAGCAATAATTCCACATTAGGATTTACAATAGCAACAATATTTATTTGCGCGCATAAAATAAAATAAAAAAATCCGTAAATATCTAAATTGAAATAGCTTTGTCCCATTTGTCCCCAGATTATGTGCTGCGAGAACAGGCGTGCTGTACAGCTTTGGCAAAGTGTCGAGTTGAGGAGCTGCTCTTTACTTGTCATTCGAGTCTTAGGCAAAACGAGAAAGGTTATTTTTTCCCCTCCCCTTCTCGTCTCCTTGCATGCCACCTCCTGCTGGGCGTCGCAAGCTATGCTCGTGATCTAGTGGTGTCGTTCACCAAGGTTGATAGTGGAAAATAAAAAAGTAATAGGCTATAAAATGTAAAGCTTGATACTAGAAGCTGCGTGGGGAGGGGACATGTGGCAGAGAGTAGAAGCGACCAGAAACTTTCAACTTTTCTTTTCCTTCATCTTCTTTGATGTTGTGTTGAAAGCACAAGTTAAGAAATGGTTTTTCATTTTATTTATTTATTTCTTTCTTTCATTCTTTCTTTCTTTTTTTTTGGTTGATGCTCACATATATTGGTGTGTGTAATGGGTTGAAAAGTCTAATTTGAGTTTCCCTGTATTAAATTTTATAGACACTTGGAGAGGAAGTGTTAAAACATTTGCCGCTGACCAGTTTTTATAGGCAGCAGTCGTTTATCGACCATTTGGTTATTGGTCTACCGTCTGTGTCCCGAGTGCGTGTGGTCTGGTTGACCGGATGTAGTAGTAAACACGTTTCTTTGTGCACCAGGGGGTCATAAGGAAGCCATTATGCAGGGAAGGCGTTAAAGGGTTTCGTTGTAGCCAGTTTGATGCTGCTCTCTTAGTTGGAAATTGGATAGAGGAAATCTATTAAGTGTGCTTGGGCTCCCGCAAGAAATATATGAATTTAAAAAGTCTAGTTGAGTTGGGGTTTATGCGTGAATGAAGCTCGCATTTGACAAGTAATTTGGCAATGGCTTCACGCCCATCATTTCCATGTCACATGCCATTTTCCTAATCATTATAATAAAGTGGGAATTTGCTATGTTTAATGGAATAGAGAGCAAAAATGCGGCACTGGTTGCAAATGTTTTCTCAAGTGCAAATTTCAAAGTGGGATGTGAAGTAAACAATTATTTCAAGAAAATATCGCAAGTCATGAAGAGTTCATAAGATCAATTTTGACTGAAAAAACAATGTTTTTTTTTTTTTTTTTTTTTTTTTTGGTTACAACACCATT
>JAQFXT010001562.1:0-16777 GCA_034683725.1 Strigamia crassipes | reverse complement strand
GATTTTGTATGCAATCTCTCATTTTGCATCGTGGCATAATCTGAAGTAGAAATGACCAAATTTGAAAGTTTTGCTATCCACTTAGCTGATGATGATGAATGGTATTTTGATTCTACGACTACTGGTAGGGTTATAATTGAGACCATGCTATATTCTACCAAAAAATAAAGTTGTACCGTATTACCTTACTTTAAATGGCGCGCTACTACAGTAGGAATTACCAACTGCTGACAAGTTCAGTTACTGGTTGAGACTTGTTAACTACTTGATTGACTTATTAAAGTATAAGCGGAAACGTGTTACCCAAAACGTTTTCGACCATTGCTGGTTTTTTTCAGTGGGTTTTTGAGAATAATTTTATTCAGTGTCTTTTATATACACGTTATGTTGTGAATGTTTGTGCGACGTGTCCTACGTATTTGTTGTACGTGCGTGTCGTGTGAGAACATCGTCTTTATGGTTTTGTTTTTTTTTGTTTTGTTTTTCCTTTGGGAACGTCCAACTTCTATTGCTTTAGTCGGTTTGGCGCGTTTCTTGTGTGCTCGCTCCTTCTGGCTGTGTTTTCTTCTTCGGTTTTCTCTTGGTGGGCTTTTTTTGTGGTTTCCTGTTGTTTTAATAATATTGTTTCTGTTTTTTCTGCTTCCTCCACTCCTGTTACTTTTTTTTTAAAATCCAGGGCCTGATCTGGGTAGAGGGTTGTAAAGCACCATTCTGTGTCGTTTGCTCCTCTGTTCCCATTCAGGTATCGCCCCTCACTTATCATTCTCTGCTCACTCTTAGTGGTTTGCTGGCTTCCTGTTCTATCATGTAGGCCTGTTACAAATTGAAAGTGTGTGTTTCTTTTGTTTCTCTCATGTGCCTGACTAATGCACTTTTGTCATTTTTGTCCTCAATGAGTTTGGCATGCCCGTTGATCCGTATTGCTAATGTTCTTCATGTTTGTCCAATATATACTATGTCGCATTTGGAGCAAGAAATGTCGTAAACTCCCAGTCCCTCGATTCTGATGTTTTGTGTTGGAAGTTTAGTTTTGCTGAGAATGTTTGTTCTATTATGCGTTGCTATTGTTCCTTTGTGGTCAAAAGCCCTGTTGATTCTCTTGGTGATGGTTCTGTTTGGCATGCTTCCTAGGTATTGGATGTCTCTTTGTTGGGTTCTATTCCTAGGAAACTATTTCTTGTAGCGCCATTTGTTGCACCATTGCTTTATGATGTGCTGTGGGTAGCCAATGTTTTTCAAGTGTGACTGCCATGCTTCAACTCCTTCATCCAGGCATTTGACTCCGCTGTTTGTCTTTCTAATTTTTTCTAGGCCTTCCCAGCGTATTCCTTTTTTGACGTGCCATGCATGTGCTGATGTACAGTGTACGTCGCGTCCGCTTCCGTATTGGTTAAGTAACCACTTGGCTGCTATTCTCCTGGTCCCTTTTTTGGTTGTTACGACTTTTGCTGAGGTGTCCTGTTGGTCTTTCTTGATTTTTAGCGGTCCTTCTTTGTTCCAGGTTTCTTCAAACTTTAGTATGGCCTCCTTGTTTTCTATGGCGTTCATATCGTCCACGTATCTGCCGTACCATATGAGTTTGTTTTCTAATTTCTCAGAAATATTGTCATTTAATTCATCTAGAAGTCTTACTGCTTTGACTTTAAATTCAACAGTGTAACTGAATCGTTAGTGTTAGCGTCCGCGTTCATTATTGTAATCACTCAAAAGCTAAATGCAATGGTTGCAAACAAGTGTGTAGACATGCGTAGTGTAAAAACAACAATATATGGAGTGAAGAAACGTATTCTGGACATGTTGAACTTTTTTTTTTCAAAACATCTAGCAGACGTGTACTGGACATTTTGGAGAAAAAAATGCATACTCACCTACAATCACATGCTTGCTCGGAAAAACGAAGTTTGCTGGCAGTTTAGTAAAACTCTCACTGTAGCGGCATGCTACTAAAAGCAAGGTAATACGGTATTACTGTTTTTTTTTTTCTTCACATAAGTGCCTCAATGCTGCAATTTTGAATTCATCTTAAACTACACGACTGTGGTTCTAGCAAGTGGGGATTGACTTCCACTATGACAAGGTGAAAGAAAAGCACATTTGCATGAACCATCAACCATCTCGGGAGAAAGTACAATCCTCCATACAATGTTTGATTCAGAGTTATCGCGACCTATAACTAACTTTAAAAATGACTTCCCACTCGATTTAGTTGGCACTAGGTAAAACTCTGTACGGTTGATCAAACTTCTTAGTTGGGTTATGTTAGGTTAGGATAGGTCAGGTTAGGTCAGTTCAGGTTAGGTCAGTTCAGGTTAGGTCAGTTCAGGTTAGGCCAGTTCAGGTTAGGTCAGTTCAGGTTAGGTCAGGCTCAGGTTAGAGTAGGCTAAACTGGTTCAGCCGTTCAGTCCATTCAGCTGTTCAACATTTTATCGAGTGTTGATTTAGTCTGCTGTCAGTCGCAGTGGACATGTGCACAACATGTGCACAACAAAACATGTTTAATTGCCATTTTAAACGTGCCTTTGGAATGCAACTAGCATATTGTAAATCAGTTCTTTCCACTGAGGAAAGATCATTTTACAATAATTGTTATAGTTGAATTTATCCATATGAAAAAACTGATCTTTCCAATTTTAATCCAGAGATGCTACGTAAACTCCACCAAAAGGAATTGTAAAACAAAGACTGGCGTAATACTTTTACAACTTTGGTAAACACCAACATAGCAACATTACAGAATAATATTGAAATATCTTTCAGTGAAGATAGTTGATTTTTGGTATAGTGTGGTATAGTGTGGTTAGCTTCTATACATGTGGTCCACAACCCCCCACCACTACTTTCATTTTGTGACCGTGCAGCGATCACTGGCCGACATTCGCAGTCCCTTCTGCGGCTTCCTAGCGATAGGTGGAGCTGCGGTCTATTGTGGCCAATTAAACACGGGGACTTGGCAGACTGGAAGATGCGTGCACGGGTTCACCAAGACGCCCGCAAGGAAGTCTGACCTGCGACTCCACACGTGTAAAACTGACATTGGTGTGTTTTCCGTGGTCGCACCAGGCCCACCATGATGCATGGTAAAGCGTTTAGGTGTTGCAGAGAAGTTCATGTGAAAATTCTGAAATTTCTTGGCACGAAGGATTTTCATTTCTTTTGCTTGTATTGCCATTTGTTGCAGATGCTTTAAACAAATCCTAATGGCGTTTTGTTTACATTTGAATTCCTTAAGATGGTATGGATAATTTTCAGATTTTCTATTTGTAAATTCTCAGTAGTAATATACCAAGCACGCCGAGTAATTGTGAAATAATTAGGTCCGCCGAATCTTATCTGACAAAAAGATAAGTGCTGATCTAAATTTGACAATTACTCAAGCGCAAGGTGTATTTTATGAGAGAATTTACCGATAGAAAATCGAAGAAACAGCCATGAGTAGTTCGAATGTGATCAAAATGCCATTTGTATTTTGGTTGTGAAAACCCACAACAGATGGCGCAAAGGATAAGCTTGCATTATCGAAACCGTGAATGGAGCCACCTATAACCACCAATCCAAAAGCGAAAGGGGTTTGTTACGCAGTTCGGGATCGGTCGGGCAAACAATGGCCATTTTGTAACGCTGTTCTCATTGGTATTCAAAGCACCAGAGAACATTGTCGAAGCTAGTGGTAAATTCTTATTTAAAATGAACCTTGCGTTTGAGTAATTGTCGCATTTAGAGCAACGTGCATCTACGAGCACTCGTGACTTTATCAGACATGAAGATTTGTGCTGGTCTAATTGTTCTGACAATTACTCGTTGCGCTCAGTGTATTACTACTGATAATGGCCCTAGTCGTGAGGTGAAGTCAATGAATATACACCAATTTATACTTCTTGATTTCCTAGGTTTGTCTCTGTTGTAAGGTTTTTCTCGTTTGGATACATAATAGATTTGGATAATGGCTGCAATGGTTCAACTACAGGTGATGAACTGAATGATTCTTTTGACTTGAGCAATTTCTCAGTATTAATAAATGTCTTTTTCACAAGACAATCAGTGGAACAGCAAGTGACGGACGGAGGAAGTTGTAAAATTGCAGTTGCAGAATCCAGAATAACTAAGAGCGTGTCATCCATTAATGGAATGGAGCAGCACATAGCAGGTGTTGTTGATTCTGAAGGTGCGTATGACTGAGACACCAAAGTCAAGGTTGAACTGCAAACATCACATTCTGTATCTGAAGACTGTAACTCGAATTCCTGATAAAACCAATTGAACATATTTTTTAACTTTAATGTTTATTATTTTAAATAAATATATTTACTTCACCAAATACTGTAGATTGGGTAGAACAAGAGCTTGAAGTTGTACTTCTGCAAAAACTCGATCCAGCCTGAAAATGATTAAACATCCCCATATGGTTCAAAACTACATTGCAATGTGTTGCAATTTATTGTGAAATGTGAGCATTTACCAGGACAACATTTTGTAATGCATTTTAGCATGCTATTGGTTTGCAAATGATAATATATTTTGTAAAATGAATCATCAAGTGCATTCCTCAATGTTCTTATTATTTGTCAAATACGAATGCATTGGCAAAAGAAATTTTATATTTGTGTTGTAAAAATGTATTTTTTTAATTGCATTCTAATATACGGTACTTAAATTCCACACAATGCTATACATTTTAAAATGCATTGCAATACATTCCAATGAACTTTTTGAACCAAATGGGTCAATTGAAAACAGAACATAATTGATAATAAGAATTAAGAATTGGCAAACAGAAGTAATTCGACATCCAATCCACTGCACGGAAAATCTACCTTAATTATGAACATTTCAATGTTATTGTTTAACATTGGAATTTTTCAAAGTTGTAGCGGTACTGTGAAAATTGCTATTATTTTCGTAAGGTTTACACGGTGGTAAACCACAACGCACACTTCTTTTAGTGTTAACCTTTTTAGTATAACGATTTTTAGAGTAACGTATGGTATAACCTTTGATTCTTATCCCAGTTTATCTTAATCAGACTTTAATCTCTGCAAATCAGTTTATATGAGTTTATAATTTTGACCAGGATCAAAATATAAATTTTGATTATCTATGTCACTAATAAAACAAGTTTGTCCCAGTTGCTGAAAAGCATGTTTAATTTGAGAGCTAATAACAATGTATACAGATCAAAACAATTGGTGGGTGTGGTTATGATTTATTTTACTGTTCTAGGATGGTTTTATAATTTTGACCACTGATAATTGCCACACAACTCATCTTTAGTCACAGTTTATGTCATTTGCCATGCGTTTAACGATGTGTGAGTGTTTGGGCATCGTACCATGACCAGGGGAGGGCCAGGGGACGCTGGACACAACACACACTATAAAGAAACTACACAAAAGACAGCACTAGTTTGATAAATGGCTTTATTTAATAGGTTGTCTAGGGGTTAGTGCTCCTAGAGTGCATTTCCCAAGCAGGGGCTGTGTGTACAGCCCCTCTAAAGTCAACCATTGACCACGGCGGCCATTGGCCGCATGGTCAGTGATGGCAGAGTTACATTGGTTGCCTTTGGAGGCAAGGCACTTTGGGACGCTCAGGTCCCCATGGACGGCAGTGCAGTCACATGCTTCGGCAAGTCGGCCCGCATGTCGTACGTTATCGTGGACAGAACGGTGCTGCGACCGTCTTTTCTCACGTTACGTGTCAGACTCCCTGATCGGTGTCCATTCCCACTGCGGGGCTGACTTCCGGTGCCCACGTCCTTCTGGCAGCGCAATCTATTGATGCTGTGCGGCGAAGGACGTACGTTTCCCTTTCCCAGTGACCGGACGACGGTCACAGATGGCCCATCTGGGTTGCTCAGGACCCAGAAAATGGCCTGGCTATTGCTCTACAGGTAAAAGGCCGCCCGCAATCGTGGTCAAAAGAGTCATGGAGAAAGGTTGCACGTGACTGTTTACCACACTGGTCAAGCTGGATTTCTGTGTCTTTTGAACAAGGCTTTTCCACGACCACAGCTCCACCTGACCTCTACTGCAGGGACCTGCAACGGGCCATGGTTAATGACACGGTGACTGCTGTTTAGCAGACAGTCACACTGGTGACATTAAAATAGGTTTGCTGTTATGGTTAAAACCCACAGAATTTCTGCACTGGGAAAAATATAGGTGTTAGAAGTCTAAGCTTATACTTTTATGAGCTAAATAATTAGGTGTGAAACACTTGTCCCTATTTCGACATCTTTTTGGTGTTAAATTACACGTCCAAAAAGGTGTCTAAATAGAGGCAAGCATTTCACACCTATATCAAATACAAAAAGCTAAGTCTTCCATATCGATGAATTCAACTTTTAACAAATGTTGTAAAGTGATCTTTCCTCACAGTCACTAGAAACTGTTGATGTACAACGTCTTTCCATGCATGTAAATGTAAATTTTTGTGCAGTGAACTTAAATCCAAATTCCAGGTTATATTAACTTACTGAGCTGGGCATATCTGGTATTTCAAACAATGTGTCTGTTGATTTAGGATTCTATTTTTTTTAAATTTTAAAGAATTAGTGCATATTATATTATATTATATTAAGAATTATATTAAGGAAAATAACCTTTTCACATGCAATTTCATTAGAAACTAATTTTGAAAGAAAAACATCTTCGTTTTGTCGTTCTGTATCGCATTTTATTTCAGTTGACGTTTTATTCACTTTACACGTTGCTGTACGGTAATTAGAGAGAGAAAAAAAAGAAAAAAAGTAATTTAAATTAATTACTTTATAATTTATACTATGGAATTGTAATATTTACTTATTAAACTACTGTCCGATGGAGATTTCAGTTGACGATCACAGGAGCAAAGTTGTGAAGAACTAGCCATATTAAATGTTTGTAACGTTTTTATTACTGGTGCAAATATTCCAGCAAAAGTTTAGATTTTTCTGAAAAGCATTTTAAATTTTAACGGGAATAATCCTAACTAAATGAATTAAAGATGAATAAATTAAATTTTGTAGTATGTCAATCGTTTTCCTCCATGATTTCTGATTAATTCTTCATTGTTTAGTGCAGCACGCAGTCGGATTTTGAGTTAACTGCGTGATTGTTGCACAAACAGAAACCAAACGTCTGTTGCCGAGTCAATGGCGTTGGAATTATTTGGGCCTTAACTTAAAATTTTAAAATTAATAAATGGCTTGGAATCATGCTCATAACAACACTACATCATCTTGCTCAAGTGTAGGACTAGCAGTGAAACGTGGAAATCTTTTGACATTACGAAGATTAGTGAAAAGAGGTAAACCTGTTGACATACCTGATGTATCCGGTTGGAGGCCGCTGCACGAAGCCGCGCACAAAAGGTGTGGAGAGTGCATTAAGTTGCTGTTAGCTCAAGGTTAGTTACTTTGCAACACTGCATCAACAATATTTCAACTATTTCAATCTTGTTGTATAATCAAAATTAAAGTTTTGTCAAAACTGATTCAAAAACAATTTTGTTTTGAAATCACTTTTGGTCGAATTTACATAAGATTTCTGGATAAAATATGGAACTTTATGTATGTAAAATGGTAATTCCTGGGTGGACAATTTTGATTCGCAATACTTAGCTTTTGATGCGTGGAAATGTACACTTTTAAAACAATTTCGGATAGGAAGAACCGATGTCAACTGGAAAACAAACAGCAACGAAACTGCTTTACACTTGGCATGCAGACAAAATTGTGGGCAAATTGTTAAAATTCTTTTGGCCCATGGAGCTGATCCGAATATTCGAAGAGAAAATGGAGAAACACCATTGCTGACTGGTGAAAAAAAAAAAAAAATTGGAATATTTAAAATAAATAAAAGCCATTTTTAATAAAATTGCTAATATGTTTTTGCAGCCATTAAACATTATTCAAACGAATGCATTTGTCCATTGCTCGCTCATGGTGCTGATGTGAATATCAAGGACAACAACAAATGGACAGCTGTTCATTATGCTGCAACAAGAGGAGACTTGAATCTTTTAAAATTGCTTGCCAAATATGATGCCGATGTTTGCATTCAAGATAATCATGGTCGAAGTCCGCTTTCAATCGTTTCTTTGAAAGCGTTACTGTCATTAGACTGTCTGACATTTTTAGTCCAACTGGCTATTAAACAAGGTACGCAAATGTATAAATTAATAACAATAATAATAATAATAATTAATAATAATTAATAATAATAATAATAAATAATAATAATAATAATTAATTATAAATAATAATAATAATATGGCATACGCCGCATGTATTTGGTTTTTCTTGTTTTGGCGGCTAGGAAATAAAAATGCTGCAAATGTGTCAGCCATTGATGGGCGCACCGCTTTGATTTGGGCAGCGACAAAAGGAGATCTACCTGTTTGCAAATACTTAATTGAAAACGGAGCAGATGTCAACCATATCACCAATGATGGTTTATGCGCTTTGCATTTTGCTATCGAATCCACAGACGACTCGGAGTAGGTTTTAACCAACTACAAAATGATTTATTAACTAGATACTAAGTATTAACTAGGTATATATATATTGAATATTGTAGACTCATTGGTTTAATACTCGAAAATACTAATCTACAGTCACTGGATAACATGGGCATCGTGGAAGACCCTGTTCATTTAGCAGTGAAAGAACAAAGGTAATAATAATTTTTATTTTTTATTTTTTATTTTCCGATTTGACTCATTTCTTGTTTCGTTTTCAGACATAACGCTTTGTCTCTTCTGCTCACAAAAAAGCTCGCATTGAACACCGAATGGGAAGCGCCGTACCTAAAAATGTTTCTAATTTACCAAAATTACTTGGGAGATCGGGAAAATTTGGCATCGACTAAATTTACGGCCACTCCTTTGGGCACTGCTGCCGCTTTATGCGACGAAAAAAGTGTGGAATTGCTATTGAAAGCAGGAGCGAATCCGAATGCCGTGTCGGCGCAATGCATGGCCCCACTTACACTCGCTACTCGCTACGGCAACGAAAAGATCGTAGCGAACTTGTTAATGGCCGGAAGTAATTTGAATTACTCGAAATCAGACTCGTTCGAGTCGGAGGCGGTGTTTCTGGCCGTTTGTTTGGGGTCCGTTCGCATTTTGGAGGAGTTACTCAAGGGCGGTGTTAGTCGAGTCAAGTTCAGCATGGATAAATTGTGGAAAGGAATAATGACGACGAAACTCGAGCAACCGAATGTTGTGAAAAACATCTTGATTGTTTTATGGAATTATATGCAATTGAGCGAATGGTTGGAATTGTTGCACTTTGCCGAGGCGCATTTACCCTTTTTCGACCCGTTTTTTAAGAAAGATTGGACTCCTTACTCGACCTGTCTTTGTACATTGAAGCAGTTATCAAGAGTGCAAGTGAGGAAAAATTTAATGTTGTCCAAATCGAAACCAGTGTCGCTTTACGCAATCAATGTAGAACAGCTGCAGATTCCGAGGGAATTGCACAAATATCTTGTTTACAAGACTTAAAGCGAGATTTTAAGCAAAAAAAAAGAACAAGAAGTAAAAGAAAAAGAAGAGAGAGAAAACGAAAAAGAAGAAAGAGAAAAAGAAAAGGAAAAAGAAAAAAGAAAAAAAAACGCCATCAAAATTTTCTGTCAATGGCTGTTAATGAACTTTTTACTTTTTTTGTATGATTAAAAGTTTTAAGAAGTCTTTTTATGTACTCCTTTAGTCCTTTTTTTTTCTTCGTTCTTTACACTTTCTAGTTTTTTTTTTATTTCTATCGTACGTTCAATCTGGTTGTTAATTGCGGTACTCTCAACAAGAAATATCCAAACTCGTAATTTTGTAATTAATTAATTAATTAATTAAACACACTCGTATTCCGGCAATTTTGTCACAAAAAGTGAATGAGTTTTTTTTGCCCACTGGTGGCTAAACTCGAAAACATTAATCGTAAAACTAACGTGAGCGTTTGAATTTGGCGCTTTCTAAGTTCGCTTGTCCGCCGTCAGAGGGCTGACGACTCTCGACAATCTCGCTGCTCCGCGTGATTTCGGCGAGTGTGTCTACTACGGTAGAGCTTATCCACTGTTCCATATTCCGAACATCACCGATGCGGTTCTTTTGGGAATAAAAATTGGAAAAAAAAAAAAATAGTAATAATGTTTCGGAATATCCCAACACCATCAGCAGTAGGTCTCGGAGCGATTTTGATCGTGAGTCTGTTTTCTCTACGACTTCTACTACGATCGCGACGAAAACGGAAAATCACGCGAATTATAGAAACGGTGAGTTAAAAATGGAACTCGACATTGTAACATTCGTTTCGTTTCGGTATTCTTTCCTAAGTAAGTTCGTAAGTAAGTTAAGTAAGGTGAGAAAAAATGGTGAGAAATGCAAGCACATTACATTAAATGATTTTTATATATGTTACATTTTTAGGCCGGTGATGAGTGATGAGTCAATTGAATGTATAAATGTATAAATTTATTGTTTAGTTATTTGGTCGAAAACTGAGCAAACCACCAGCTGTCGGTCTCGATATCGGCACCAGTTTCTGCCGAGTTGCCGTTTACCAGGACGGGAAAGTGCAAGTTGTTTCGGACAAGCAAGGTCGGCGCGCGATCCCGAGCTGCGTCTCGTTCGGCGCCAAGGACACCGTGACGGGCGAACAGGCGAACGCGTGGCTGACCAACAACGCGGCCAACACCGTCTACGACGCCAAACTGCTGATGGGGCGGCGGTTCGAGGACCCCGTGGTGAAGAACGGCCGCAAGTACTGGTCCTACAACGTGATCAACGACGAGGGCAAGGCCAAGATCGAGGTGGAGTTCAGGGGCAAATGCACCGTCCTCAGTCCCGAGGAGGTGACCACCTTACTCTTGAAGAAACTGAAGGAAATGGCCGAGTACCAAGTGGGCGAGCGACTGGAGGACGCCGTCATCACCGTGCCGGCCTTCTTCACCGACTCGCAGCGCCAGGCGACCATCGAGGCGGGCGTGAACGCCGGATTCCGCGTCATGCGCCTCATCAACGAACCGGCCGCCGCCGCCGTCGCGTTCGGCTTCGCCAAGCGACTGGGCAAATCGGAAGTGAATATTCTGGTGATGCACGTGGGCGCCGGCACGTCGGACGCGTCGCTCGTCATGATCCACGAGGGCACCTTCACGGTCAAAGCCACCGCCGGCGACGCCAACCTGGGCGGCAAGGACTTCGACGAGCGTCTCGTCACCTATTTCCAAAAGGAGTTCAAACACAAATTCCACAAGGACCTGGAAGGCAACAACAACGCGCTGCTGCGACTGCGCCACGCGTGCGAAAAGGCCAAGATCACGCTGGGCGCCACTTCGATCGCCAACATCGAGCTGGACCAGCTGCTGCCGGAAATCGACTTCTACGCGACCATCACGAAGAACGACTTCGAGGAACTGTGCCTGGATCTGTTCGACAAGTTGATCGGTCCCGTCGCCAAGGTGCTGAAGGACGCCAAACTGCCCAAGAGTCAGGTGGATCACGTGGTGCTGGTCGGCGGGTGCACGAACGTTCCCAAGTTCCAACAGGTGTTGAACGTGTTTTTCGAGGGCCGCGAGCCGGACCGGGCGCTGGACTCGGAGGATGCGGCCGTGATCGGCGCCGCGCTGCAGGCGGCCGTTCTCGCCGGCCACAACGTGGACAAGTTGCCGGACCTGGCGCTGCTGGACGTGAATCCGCTCTCGCTCGGCATCGAGACGGTGGGCGGAATAATGACCATCCTCATCCCGCGCAACAGCGTTCTGCCGGCGCGGGAAACGCAAATCTTCACCACCTACTTGGACAATCAGTCGAGCGTGCTGGTGCAGGTTTACGAGGGCGAGCGCGGGGTCACGAAGGACAATAACTTCTTGGGCAAGTTCAAGCTGTCGGGCATTCCGCCGATGCCGCGCGGGGTGCCGCAGGTTTGCGTCACGTTCACGATCGACGTGAACGGCATTTTGACGGTGACGGCGTGCGAGAAGAACACGGGCAAGGAGAACAAAATCACCATCACGCGCAACCAGACGCAGCTCAACAAAGATCTGATTCAGAGAAAAGTGCAGGAGGCGGCCAAGCACAAGGAGGAGGACGATCAGGTGTGTCAGCGCGTTTCCGCCAAAATCTCGTACGAAAATTATGTCTTCAAAGTGAAGAGCACGATGGAAGATCTGGAGTCGAGCGTGAAGGATCGCGTTTCGGAAGAAGATCGGAATTCGGTGTTGAACAAGTGCTACGAAGCGATGCAGTGGCTCACTTCGAATCCCACCGCCAATAAGGAGGAGTTGCTGGCGCGTCTGGCCGAGATGGAGATCGCTTGCAGTCCGGTCATCGCCAAGTTGTACGCGCTCAAAGGCGTCATTTGTCCCGGTAGCACTTCGACCATGCACACTTCCAGCGGCAATCACAGGTCCGCGGTCTTGGAGTCTCTGGATTAGATGAATAGATGAGTTGACGAGTTGACGACTGGCCAATGGATGCTATATTCAAAGCGAACTTTTAAAATAATCGTTTACTCATTTTTTTTTTTTTTTTTTTTTTTTTTATGTACGAAAAATGATTTAAAACGAGCTTTATTTCATGCTTCAAGATTTTCGTTTGCAATTTCTTTTCTTAGCATCTTGTTTTTTGTTTTTTGTTTTTTGTTTTTTTTTTAAATGCGTAGTCCAAAACATGTTGTTTACAAAAGTCACTGTAGATGGGTCAAAATTTGTTTGTAAGACTAAAATGAAAAGAACAAAAAATAGAAAGAAAAAAAGAGAAAAAGAAAAATAATTTTAAATTATTATAATTAAAATTTGAAATTAATTCTTCATTTCTCTTCTTGTACATTGTATTATACTTATTTATTTATTTATTTATTTATTTATTTATTTAATATATGTATATATTTTTCTATTAACATTTGTTTGAATGAGTTTTTTCTTGATTGGTGTTGCGATGAGCTTCCTGGATCAAGTTGATTGGGATAAAGTTGATCTACAGATAGACTTGTGTAAGTGACATGTCGACTCGTAATTAGTTTCACGCCGTTCGATATACGTGAAAAACAATCAATTTTTGTTTATCCTTACAATTTATTCCTAATGTTATTTAATGTTTTTTTTTTTTTCTTTTTTATTTGGTGCGATCTAGATTCAAGAATTGCAACGGTCTGCTGTGAAAATGAAAGATCCAAATTTAATTGAAGAAAAAATTTGTAAATTAATTAAGGGTGGACAAGCAAAATTACAAGTAAAGTATTACTTTTAAAGTTTAATTTTGCAATTATTTATTTAACCGTTTGCTTTTTTTTGTTGTTGTAGGTTATAGCAGATTTTGACAACACATTATCTCGTTTTCATTTGAATGGCAAACGATGCGATTCCAGCCACTGTAAAAAAAACAAAAAATAATGCGTAAGCTTGCAATCGGATCGATGTTTGGTTTTGGTTCAGGAAAACGCCATCCAAACTAGATTTAAGTCCGGTTTCAGTTTGAAACGCCAATTGAATTATCATAATTACCAAAATAATAACACAATTCACGCTGAAAATGTGAACAAATGGATACAAAATGACACAAAAACGGCATTTCACTTTCACTTTTTTTTCAAATTTTAGTTTGGTTTGAATTTAGAAAATTGAATTAAAACTGATTTTCTGTCGGTTCAGTTTTAGTTCAGCTTTCAAAATGGCCGACCACAACCAACGAATCGCAAGCTTAACCAATTCAGACAGTCTAACTGTAATAGAGAATCTCCAAAACTCGTTAACAACGATTTGTTAATATTGGGTTTTTGGTTGAAGGGTTTACTATAACCGGTTGGACTGTGTCCTACTTTGCAATTGCTTTGTCATTTTCACTTTTTCAATTTAAAAATAGGTGCTGTTGAATCCAATCTCAGAATGCCAGTTAGTTTTAGGAAGAAAGTAAAAAAAAAAACAAATGATAAAAAATAAAAAAAAATAAAAATACGATTTTAATGATTGGAAAAAAATTGTAGTCCAAAGCACTCGTGGAGAAGTACTACCCGATCGAGACGGACCCGAATATAAGCGTTGAAATCAAAATGCCTCTTATTGTCGAATGGTACGTTGAGAATGTGTTGATTTTTTTTTCAAACATTAATTCAAACATTAATTCATTGTTGATCTCATTTTTAAGGTACGCTTCCTCACATAAGGCGATGTGCGAAACTAAACTCAAGAAAAGTGATCTCAAAGCGATAGTTCGAGAATCGGCTGTCTTACTTAGGTGAGAAACAGAAACAGAAACAGAAACGTTACTCGCAAAATTCTATCGATCAATTCGATCAATTGTATCAATCGGTTAATTATTTGAACAGAGATGGATGTCAAACGTTTCTTCAAACGCTGCACGAACATGGTGTCCTGCTTATTATCTTTTCAGCGGGTTTGGGTAACGTTATCGAAGAGGCCATCCATCAACAAGCTTGTTTGTACGAGAATATTCACATCATATCTAATTTCATGCTATTCGACAAGGATGTACGATTATTTGGCTCGAGACGACGAATTTTGATTGATTGATCGAATGATTTTGTTTTTTGAATATAGGGTCTGCTTACGGGTTTCAATAACGAATTGGTGCATACGTGCAATAAAAACGGAACAACTTTAAGCAAGCTCGATTGTTATTCCGAGTGCCTTGAAAAACCGTGCATCCTTCTTTTGGGTGACTCCCTCGGGGACGTTAATATGGTCACCGGACTCCCATCGGCAGAGGTCACACTCAAAATTGGCTTTCTTAATGACCACGTAAACGCAGAATTTTTTTTATTTTTTTTATTTTTTTTATTTTTTTTATTTTTTTTATTTTTTTTTATTTATTCTTTTTAAAATTTTAGGTTGATGCGAGTATTCAAAAATATCTAGACAATTACGATATTGTCCTAGTCAACGATCAGACAATGGATGTTGTCAATGCAATACTTCGAAAAATATTGTAAAATATTGTAAAACCTTACCGTAAAACCTTAGTGGGGTATTGAAAAATGCTGCGCAACTGTTTCCCTTCTTGTTTTGAAACTATGATAATGCCACGCGTAGCGAGTAATGTTTGATAAGCGCCTAACCTGAAAAGTTTTAATAACAAATTGATGTTAGAATTCAAAAACGCGTTTCATTTTCAATAATCAGACAATCGTCAATGCATTACGGAGAAATGTTTTGTCAAATTCGTATTTTTCTTGCGAAGAAATTGGTGCGCAGCTATTTCCTCTTCTCCATTATTTTTTGATGACCTTACGTTAAAGTTTCATGTATCAAAAGTTTTGATATGTTTTGTACAAAGGAATCAACAAAATTGTTGAGATAGTCGCTAAATTATATTATAGAATAAAAGGTTACTTATATTAATTTTTCATACGTAAAGATGGGCTAGTTGGGACAATGGCGTAACAGATTTCTAGAACAAGGCTCTACACTTCCAGCTGTGAAGTAGAACAGGAAAAACATGCAAAAAAATTGTGCAGAAATTTAAAAAAATATGTATATATTTTATTACTAAATAATCAACGTATACATTTTATTTATTTCTGTAAAAAAAAATTTATGACAGCAACTTTTCACGTCAGTCAGTCATGGTTATCGAATTGGTGCTTCGATGCTGTCGTTTATTTATTTGCTTATATATATTTTTTTAATTTGTTGAAATATTTTATAAAATTCGTCACGCATAGTAGTAGCAGTAGTAGTACGTGCGATGAATTTTGCGCCGAAAAAATTCAGCCTTTTTATCTCCATTTTTTCAATCGCTAACTAAATTATTCCGCGGTTATTTAAAGGCGGAATTCAAGATTGCTTCAAGATTGGAGCAAAATATACCACACTTTGTAGTTCGGTCCAAATTATTCTTATTCAAATACCAGACTGAAAAAGGAGATGCAAAACAGCCGTTTGCTTTGGGACTGAAAACATGTCCGCTTTATCGTAACACGTGACAATGTCGATTCGGGGTTAGATCTCTTGGATCCGAGGTCATTTCGTATGACGAGACGAGACATTTATTCTAGCTTGTATTATGAGTTATACATTAAATAGGCTGACAAATGGCTGGATAAACAATACCGAGAAACTATACATTGTTTTGATTGTTACGCGATCTAACAGTAAATAGAATGTCTCGAAACATTATATACTCATCGCGAGATGTGGGTCCTTGGTTCTAACTTGATACGGGTATCCGAGTACGTCTTGACTGCACCATCACACTGACGTCAGTGTACGATGTAAAAATACTTAGTCCAGTTATTATGTCTTCGGTACAACGTCGCAGTTTAGTCTATGCAAAGTAGGTATCGAGGCTTATCTTATATCTATAAGAAAGTGTTGAATAGAGTTCCTTCGAATAAGAGCCACGGTTCTTACTTAAAACGACCGTATCAGTCGCAAATACACTCGAACGTACAACGAATGCAACAAATGTAGCATTTGTTCTACGTTCACAGGACGATTTAATATGATAACAGAACTGCATTTTCATAAAAACAAAAACAAAAGAAATGTCATCAAATTATCATCAAATTGCAGTCAACTTCAAATAATAACCGCGGCTACTATTCGAGGGCGGCGGCAATTCAAGGGCGACTCTTAATCAAAGGAATACGGTATGTATAGTGTTACCTCCTAAATATGTGCGCAACAACTCGAAAAACGACTTTGAAAGTTTTGAAAACTTATGATTGGTTCTGTGTTTAGACGGCCAACTCTTGAAATTTGGCACAAAGCTTGGTAAGGGGCCGTCTATATATTACGTAACGCTAATTTTTTGATTTTTAGGGGGGGGGGGGGGGGGGGGGGGGGGG
>JAQFXT010001561.1:0-16777 GCA_034683725.1 Strigamia crassipes | reverse complement strand
CTATCATCCCTGTCCAGCTTCCATTTATAAAAGCTCCAAATTGATCACGTTTGCTCCGAATGATTTTAAAACTTATAAGTTTTAAGTGATTTAAACTGTTATTCAGTACTTATACATGTACAGGTATATTTTACCTTGTGTTAAATTGAGTTTTAAAAATATTAAATATCTCCCCAAAATAACCTCCTAGTATCAGAGAGTTGTTGACATAAGTTAACGTAATGCGTGGTGAAAACTAAGAAAAAACTTTTTTAAATGAGCATGTTCAATGCAAGTACTACTGTGTCGTACATACATGAATTAGTGCTAACTTTATATCCCCTTTGAAAAGTTGGCTTTTTCTGTCCTTTTGAACACTTTTAACCTTTCATTTTATCATTTTCAGAATATTAAATTAAGCTAATCTGATAACACAACTCACGGATTGATTATCACAGCTTAGCTGTAAAAAAGACTTTCTTGCATTAATTCTCGTCCACTTGTATCCTAAATACTCAAATTCGTTCTGCAATATAAAACATTTATTGATCTGGTCAAAATAATTTCTTCACCAAAATTGACAATTGAAAACAATTGTAATATAAAATAAAATTTTTAAAATACGAAAATTTAATCAATAACTTACAACAGGAACATTTTCCAGATAACTACCTAGAAATAAATACAAACATTTTTTAAATGTGCAATTTAAAACTTTACATGCAATTTACCACGATTCGGAATTAAAGTAACGGCAAATGCAATGCGGTTGGATTGTAAACTTCTAGTCCCACAATCGAGACAAAACACTAGAAAAAAATTTTTACAGTTTTCTAATTTCTTCCGTAATCTATTTACCTAGCTTACATGCATGAAGAAGAGAGAAGTTTAGGAGTACGCGGAAGTACATGTCAGCAATCGTGTGTCAATATGATCACAATACAGTAAATGTGTGTTGAGTGTTACTGTAGCATCTGCCGCTTAACAATATATAAAGTGATAAAATTTTTATGAGCTTTTACAGCAATTTTATGTGTGAAATAATATCGATGTCAATACAGTTATCAACATCGATTGCATTTGCTACATAAAACCAGTAAAAATAAAATAGCTTAAACATGAGGTAGCTCTCACCCAATATAATCATAACATTGTTATTAATTTTTCAATAAAGAGTGTGTAGACAATATCTATATATATATATATATAAATTTAATGTATTATACAAGGCAAAGCATTTAAATTAATATAGTTGAACTTCGTTATAACAAACCACGATATACAACAAATTTTTGTTATAACAATTTTTTTAGATGAATTGGTTGGTTATCCTTAATACATTATGTTAAAATGTTTTGATATTCCTTTGGAATTGATTATAGTCACCTGGATCAGGTCATTCTGTAGGCCTGAAACAAAACAATCGCAAAGGTTAGGCAATAGCAAAACACCAACTCGCAAGTCTTAGCAAGTGCTTGCAAAGCACGAGAAAACTCAGCAATAGATTCGGTCATCGTCTGCTTGCGGTTCCAGGAGCGGCATCATTCTTCCAGAATCAGAGATTTTGGATTTGCGTGCTTAGCCATTAACTCGGTGAGTTCCGCAAAATGTTTGCCTTTTGGTTTGTCTGGTGGGCACAGGTCGCACATCAATTTGTAATTTTCAGCGCCCATGTTTGTGATAAAAATTGTGACTCGAATTTTATCGTCTACAATCTCCTCAATGTCAAAAAGCGCCACTATGCGCTCCACATATTGTTTCCAGTCGGTAGCTGGATCATATTTTTGGAAGCGCGCTCTTGCAGTCGGCATTTTGTTGCAAAAGTTGAAGGAAAAAAACGATTAAAATTTATGCACTGAATCGGGCCTAACGCATGGTGCATGGTGCAGCAAAATTTCAAAAGTTCCCAAAAGTTTGAAAAAAACTCACGAATTTTTTGTGCCAAACACGATATTATTTTGAGGTGGATATTTTCATCCTAAACTCGTCGCCAATTTTGTGTTCATCAATTTTTGTTGGAGTTGTGAGGCGGAGTCGAAAATACATGATATTCGAGTCAGTGGTCTTTTATTTGCATACACAGGTGGTGCTGCAGTCGCAGCATCACGGAAAAGTGATACACAGATACTAAACAGATTTATAGTAAAAGATGCGGATGGAGCACAAAACTAGATACACTTTACACAAACACTACAATGATGATATGCAAATAGATGAAAAAAATGAGTGGTGGTTTTGGAATTATCAGTAGTAATATACCGAGAGCATTGCTCTCTTCGCATACCTCATGCAATCTCATTTTACTACACCATTAGCATCTTTTGTGATGCTAAAGTTTTGTAGCGTTACCTGGCGCATTCCGCAGTAAACATTCCAACAGTAACACTTTTCACATCGCTGGTTTTCGAATTTCAAGTTTTTAAACGCGTATCGTAAAGAGACGATCCGGGTCGCCGCAAACTTTAATCCAAAATTCAGTGCATTTGGTACATAGATGTGGAAAAGAAAGAAATAAGTACCAAAATTTGTTTTTGATAGAAAAAATCAGAAAAGTGTGGCTATTTAAAGGAAACAATAGCCTATAGATGGTGCCAGAAAATAACATGAAATACCCGAGTTAAAAAAAACCTACAGAAAATAAAGAGTTTCAATAAAAAGCCACACTAAAGGTGCTGAAGTGAAGTGATTGCTCCAAATAATCACAATCGCTGGATTATTAAAAACCCTCACCTGGTTCAAGTGCTTACACTGCATGTCAAATAACATGAATTCAAATTAATTTACAAATTAATGTGGGAAATTAATTTAACTTAGAATCATCTTCAAAGTGACTAAAATTACAAATTGTTGGTAAAAGCAAGAACAAATCCTACCGAATGATGATTACTTTAATGCAATAATCGTCACAATTGCAATAACAACATTAACTATCATTTTTCAAACCCCTTATTTATAAGATAAATTTATCTATAATTAATTCAAGTATGCCAACAAATAAAGACAATACGATAGCACACATTAATACTATCAAAGAACCAATTATTTGACCAAACGAAACAGAGTTGAATTGACTTGCTAAACATTCTGGAATCTCGGGGAAAAAACGTTGTGACGCAACTGATAAGATTCCATACTGCTTCAATAAAAGACTTCTATTTACAAAAATGTGTCAATATTTTTATCATAATAAAAATGTCTAAAAATTATTTACTTGCAATTGAAAAACTCCGTATAAGGAAATTGTTTTGAATAACCTAGCGACGTGGGTTCGCTTTTGACATAACGAGAGGCAACAGTGAAACTGCAGTTTCTACCAATAATATTTTGGATTGTTTGAAATGATCCTATGAATCCAAACTTTCCACCATATGCCTTCTCAATTCCCTCATAATAAGAAGCAACTCTTATAAAAGTCTTACTTGCAAATTTTGGTATCTGTTAAAAATAACTTTTATTAACTCAAAAAGCAATAACATTCGTACCAAAATACCTGAAATATTTCTTCAATACTAGTGAATTTAATAAACACTGGTAAATAATCAGTATGCTCCAACATGTCGTCTAAAGAGAGAAACGGAACTTTGATGTCCATTGTTGCAAGCAAAGAAGTCAAAGTAGAATTGTAACTAACCCACACCAATATCGAAAATAAGATGTAGATTACAAAAACAATTCTCATAGAATTCAATAAAAAACTATTAAAATTGCCTAAATGAAATGCCAGTAGCAAAGACTTTAATTTATTTGGATCAACTTCCCTTAAATACCACAAACCTTGTATCACAATTGGCCAACAAAGCAGGACTTCCTGAATGAAATTTAGGAAACAACTCTGAAAATGTCTCATTCTTGATAGATAGCTTGCTAACACGTTGATCGAAATTACCATCAAGCTTATTGCTAATACGCACAGCCAAATTTCTACATTGAATTGTTGCAAATAAAAACTAAAATTCAATTCGCGCTGATCTAATTTTCTGTATATAATTTCTAGCACAAATGGGTAAAATTGTGGAGAGAAGTTTACATAGTCTCTTCTCTGTCTGGTTATGCTAATCCCACAAGATAGGTCAGCTGTCTAAACATAAAGAAAAATAATTTACAATCTCCAATAGCTGAATTTGATGTGAAATACCCACCCCTTGTGTAAGATCACCTATCATCCCTGTCCAGCTTCCATTTAAAAAAGCTCCAAATTGATCACGTTTGCTCCGAATGATTTTAAAACTTGTAAGTTGCAAGCAATTTAAAATGTTATTCAGTACTTACACATATACGGGTATATTTTACCTTGTGTTAAATTGAGTTTTAAAAATATTAAAAACCTCCCCAAAATAACCTCCTAGTATCAGAGAGTTGTTGACATAACTTAACGAAATGCGTGGTGGAAACTAAGAAAAAACTTTTTTAAATGAGCATGTTAATGCAAGTACTACTGTGTCATACATACATGAATTAGCGCTAGTTTTATATCCCCTTTGAAAAGTTGACTTTTTCTGTCCTTTTGAACATCTTTAACCTTTTATTTTATCATTTTCAGAATATTAAATTAAGCTAATCTGATAACACAACTCACGGATTGATTATCACAGCTTAGCTGTAAAAAAGACTTTCTTGCATTAATTCTCGTCCACTTGTATCCTAAATACCCAAATTCGTTCTGCAGTATAAAACATTTATTGATCTGGTCAAAACAATTTCTTCACCAAAATTGACAATTGAAAACAATTGTAATATAAAATAAAATTCTTAAAATACAAAAACTTTATCAATATCTTACAACAGAAACATTTTCCAGATAACTACCTAGAAATAAATACAAACATTTTTTAAATGTGCAATTAAAACTCTACATGCAATTTACCACGATTCGGAATTAAAGTAACGACAAATGCAGTGCGGTTAGATTGTAAACTTCTAGACCCACAATCGAGACAAAACACTAGAAATACATTTTCAAAATTTTCTAATTTCTTCCGTAATCCATTTACTTAGCTTACATGTATGAAGAAGAGAGAAGTTTAGGAGTACGCGGCGGTACATGTCAGCAATCGTGTGTCAATATGATCACAATACAGTAAATGTGTGTTGAGTGTTACTGTAGTATCTGCCGCTTAACAATATATAAAGTGATAAAATTTTTATGAGCTTTTACAGCAATTTTATGTGTGAAATAATATCGATGTCAATACAGTTATCAACATCGATTGCATTTGCTACATAAAACCAGTAAAAATAAAATAGCTTAAACATGAGGTAGCTCTCACCCAATATAATCATAACATTGTTATTAATTTTTCAATAAAGAGTGTGTACACAATATCTCTATATAAATATAAAAATTTAATGTATTATACAAGGCAAGGCATTTAAATTGATATAATTGAACCTCGTTATAACAAACCACGACATACAACAAATTTTTGTTATAACAATTTTTTTAGATGAATTGGTTGGTTACCCTTAAAACACTATGTTAAAATATTTTGATATTTCTTTGGAATTGATTATAGTCACCTGGATCAGGTCATTCTGTAGGCCTGAAACAAAACAATCGCAAAGTTTAGGCAATAGCAAGATACCAACTCGCAAGTCTTAGCAAGTGCTTGCAAAGCACGAGAAAACTCGGCAATAGATTCGGTCATCGTCTGCTTGCAGTTCCAGAAGCGGCATCGTTCTCCCAGAATCAGAGGTTTTGGATTTGCGTGTGTAACCCTCCCAGATCCCGTGGGCCTCCGTAGATGGACAGGGGTCAACCGGAAGTTCGGTTAGCGACCCCTGTATGTAAAATAGGAAATAAAGTATTGTTCTAAATTCCCTAAACCCTAACGCCTCGTTATTGACCCTTACTTGGCGCAGTTGACGTAAAAAGGATCTTTTGGAAAACCAATCTCGGTAAGTTCCGCAAAATGTTTGGCTTTTGGTTTGTCTGGTGGGCACAGGTCGCACATCAATTTGTAATTTTCAGCGCCAATGTTTGTGATAAAAATTGTGACTCGAATTTTATCGTCTACGATCTCCTCAATGTCAAAAAGCGCCACTATGCGCTCCACATATTGTTTCCAGTCGGTAGCTGGATCATATTTTTGGAAGCGCGCTCTTGTAGTCGGCATTTTGTTGCAAAAGTTGAAGGAAAAAACGATGAAAATTTATGCACTGAATCGGGCCTAACGCGTGGTGCACGTGAGGCAAAATTTTAAAAGTTCCCGAAAGTTTGAAAAAAAAACTCACGAATTTTTTGTGCAAAACACGATACTATTTTGACGTGGATATTTTCATCCTAAACTCGTCGCTAATTTTAAAGTTGTTGAAAATACTGTGACACGGCCATTTACATGATATTCTAATCAGTGGTCTTTTATTTGCATACACAGGTGGCGCTGTAGTCGCAGCATCACGGAAAGGTGATACACAGATACTAAACAGATTTATAGTAAACGATGCGGATGAAGCACAAAACTAGATACACTTTACACAAACACTACAATGACGATATGCAAATAGATGAAAAAAATGATTGGTGGTTTTGTGATGGTTTGGATGGAATTATCAGTAGTAATATACCGAGAGCATTGCTCTCTTCGCATAACTCATGTAATCTCATTTTACTACACCATTAGCATCTTTTGTGATGCTAATGTTTTGTAGCGTTACCTGGCGCATTCCGCAGTAAACATTCCAAGATCAACACTTTTCAGATCGCTGGTTTTCGAATTTCAACTTTTTAAACGCGTATTTTGAAGAGACGACCCGGGTCGCCGCAAACCTTAATCCAATATTCAATGCATTTGGTACATAGATGGGGAAAAGAAAGAAATAAATACCAAAATTTGTTTTTGATAGAAAAGATCAGAAAATTGTGGTTATTTAAAGGAAACAATCGCCTATAGATGGTGCCAGAAATAACACGAAACACCCGAGTTTGCTTACAGGCAGCACAGCTTACATAGGTAGTGTGAAATACGGTGTATCACTCATAAGTCGAGCCTGAGTCCCTAATGAAACTCAAGCCCGAATCATTTGAGAAAGAAAAGATGTGTTTTCGTATTGAGTTAAGACAGCTTATTTACTCTGTGCTGCCTAGCAACGACGATTTGCAGCCACACATTGTTAGTACTTTACAATTTTGTTATAGGTGCCGGATTGTTACGAGTGTCGGATATAACAGATAGCAACTGGTTCATAAGTAAAGCAAGAAAATGTACATTGAATTTAAAAAATGTATATCGAATTTACAAAATAAATTTAGCAAAGATTAGTTCAAATACACTGATAACTAAAGACATTAAAATTGCACACATTAAGATTACAAACGGTCCAATTATTTGACCAAATGAAACAGGATTGAATTCCTTTTCTAAACATTCCAGTTCCTCGGGAAAGAAACGTTGTGCTACAACTGATAAGATTCCATACTGCTTCAATAATAGACTTCTGTTTAAGAAAATGTTTCAATATTCGTTTCATACTAAAAGAGACTGAACATTATTTACTTGCAATTGAAATAATCCGCATAAGCAAATTGTTTTGAATAACCTAGCGAAGTAGGATCGCTAGTGACGTAATGAGAGGCAACAGTAAAACTGCAGTTTCTACCAATCACATTTTGGATTACATGAAATGGTCCTATGAATCCAAACTTTCCACCATACGCCTTCTCAATTCCCTCGTGAGGAGAAGCAACTCTTATAAAAGTCTTACTTGCGTATTTTGATATCTATTTAAAATAACTTTTTAACAACTCAAAAAGAAATAACATTCGTACCATAATACCTGAGATATGTCTTCACTACTACTGTCTCTTAAAATCGCTGGTAAATAATCAGTATTCTCCAACATGTCGTCTAGAGAGCGAAACGGAACTTTGGTGTCCATTGTTGCAAGCAAAGAAGTCAAAGTGGAATTGTAACTAACCCACACCAACATCGAGAATAAGACGTAGACTACAAAAACAATTCTCACCGACTTCAATATGAAGCTATTGAAATTGCCTGAATGAAATGATAGTAAAGATTTCAATTTATTTAGATCAACACCCGTGAAAAATGCAAAACCTTGTATCACAATTGGCCAACAAAGCAGAACCTCCTGAGTGAAAATAAGGAAACAACTCTGAACTTGTCTCATTCTTGATAGATAGCTTGCTAACACGTTGATCAAAATAACCATCAAGCTTATTGCTAATATGCACAGCCAAATTTTTACATTGAATTGTTGCAAATAAAAACTAAAATTCAATTCGCGCTGATCTGGTTTTCTGTATACAATTTCCATCACAACAAGAAAAAAATGTGGAGAAAAGTTTATGTAGTTTCTTCTCTGTCTGGTTATGCTAACACCACAAGAAACGTCAGCTGTCTAAACAAAACAAGAAATAATTTAAAATCTCCAATAACTAAATTTGATTTATGATACATACTCCTCGTGTAAGATCACCTATCATCCCTGTCCAGCTTCCATTTATAAATGCTCCAAATTTATCACGTTTGCTCCGAATAATTTTAAAACTGGCAAGTTGTAAGCGATATTAAATGTTATTCAGTACTTATACATGTACAGGTATATTTTACCTAGTGTTAAATTGAGTTTTAAAAATATTAAAAACCTCCCCAAAATAACCTCCTAGTATCAGAGAGTTGTTGACATAAGTTAACGTAATGTGTGGTGGAAACTAAGAAAAAACTTTTTTAAATGAGCATGTTTAATGCAAGTGCTACCCTATCAAACATACATGAATTAGTGCTAGCTTTATATCCATTTTGAAAAATTGGCTTTTTCTGTCCTTTTGAACTTCTTTAACCTTTCATTTTATCATTGTCAGAATATTAAATTGACTTAATCTGAAAACACAACTCACGGATTGATTATCACAACTTAGCTGTAAAAAAGACTTTCTTGCATTAATTCCCATCCATTTGTAACCTAAATACTCAAATTCGTTCTGCAATATAAAACATTTATTGAGCTGGTAAAAACAATTTCTTCACCAAAATCGACAAATGAAAACAATTATAATATAAAATAAAATTTTTAAAACATGATAACTTTATCAATGTCTTACAACGGCAACACTTTCCAGAAAACTACCTAAAAATAAACACAAACATTTCTTAAATGCACAATTTAAAACTGTACATGCAAATTACCACGATTAGGAATTAAAGTAACGGAAAATCCAATGCGGTTGGATTGTAAACATCTAGTCTCATAACTGAGATTAAACACTAGAAATAAATATCCACAGGTTTCAAATTTCTTACATATTCTCACTATTTAGCTTACGTGCACAAAAAAGAGAGAAGTTTATGAGCACGTGTAGATACATTACATCAGGAATTAGAGGTTAATAATAGCACAATAGGTGTCAAGTGTAAGTACATCCCAAGTGAAGTTATTGTAGTATCTGCCGCTAAAAAAATCACCAAAGCTGTCCTGAATGTCACTGAATTCACTGCTAGAAACAGACCCGTGTTCGTGATAACGTAAATTACCAGTCTAAATTATGGATGTTTAATCTTACTTTGGCAAATTGATCATTTTTCTACAAAGGAACTACAAGTAAATTGAGTTTTAATAGTTATTATTTGTACAAATTTAGCTGCTCGCGTGTTTACAAAAAACAGGTGCATTGAACAGATGTTTATAGAAAAATTAATTAAATAATATTGATTGGTAGAATTTTACTACACCATTTGGTGGCGCCACTACAGTACAGTGCAAAATGGTTATTACACCACATTTTTTTCATTATTCCTTTGCAATGGGCACAAATAGAAAAATGAAATTTAAATCAAAAGTGCAAAATTATGATACAATGAAACACTAAAACAACTGAACATTATTTACTGGCAATTGAAATAATCTGTATAAGCAAATTGTTTTGAATAACCTAGCGAAGTAGAGCACCATTGAAAATTAATCAAATATTTTTATTTGACATATAAAGTTACCGCCTAATAAAGTTAAAATAGCATCCAAAACGTTTTCAACCTTCCGGTCTTCATCAGTGGATGAACTATGAAGACTATTCTGGTGTAGACATAAATATACAATGTATCAATAACGTCTACCAATCGTTATGTGGCAAGATACGCGTATTCTACGTGCGCGCATCATCTCCAACACGATCCTTTAACGTTTTCCGGGTTTTTCCGGTTTCCCAAATATGTGTTTTAAACGTTTTTATTCCTTTTGCTCCTTCTCATACCAACTGGTGTTTTCTCTGTAGTGACGTCGTCTGCTATTCCAGTTATAGCCAATTTAGCGTCGTCTGCTACTGCAACTATGGTTTTTCCTGCTTTAGTGTCCTCTGCTATGGTGTTGGGTCCTTTTGCATCGTCCGCTACTGTGTTAATTGCTGTGACTACCATTGAAACTGCAGTTTGTACCAAATAAATTTTGGTTTATTTAGAATGGTCATATGAATCCAAACTTTCCACCATACACCTTCTCAATTCCCTTATGAGGAGAAGAACTCTTATAAAAGTCTTACTTACGTTTCTATTAAAATTAACTATCATTAACTTTGAATAAAATTGGACCTAGTAATGCTCCAAAAGTGTCGAGCGATACGCCCACAACGAGCACGTCACAACAATCGTACAGACGCCTCATTGCGGTCACATCTTTGACCCGCTTGAACTGTTCCATTTCTAAAAATTTCTGCGTGTGCGTTCCGATCATCAACTTTTTTCTGTCAAATCTATTTGTTAGAGTGTCTATCGTGCTGACATAGTTTGTGTCGTTCACCTGGAGTCCACTGATTGCATTCGCGGCCAATCCCTCGATCAGTGACCAAGATAATCAAATTTTGTTGTTTTTGGCAACGCCAAATTTTTTTCCACAGTTAGTTCATAATTAGCCCAAAATTCCGTTTAACAGTATTTAAATACTTATTCTTGGTGCAGATCTTTGTCTTTTGGCCTTTACGAAATCTGCCATTTTCTGATTATTTTTCCTTTAAAGTTGGTCAATTTTAGCTCAAATTCCCAAGTTTCAGCACCAAATGTTGCTACTGCAACTCCAAAGTTGGAACGATTGCTTAAACAAAACTTTGAGTGCTTGATGGCATGGATTTTTCGAGATATCTGCAGGAAATAAGTGGACACAACCACATTGTACAGGTATCTGTTAAAAAACTGAATTTTTAATCTCTTTCTAAAACGAGATAAGCTTTGGGAAATGTGTTAATCTTCTGACAATGATTGTTTAATCTTAAACTCTAGTTTCTCCAACCAAAGGGAGAGAAATACAAATTGGTAACCCAAGTGGTGACCTTTAACATTACTACATTTAAACATCTTATTAAACACTTGTTTTAACAGGTGTTCAAGCTAGAAATTATTTATGTTAACCAGTATTTTTAATCAGAAATTACAACATGTTTACTTACTACATTTAAAATAAGGGATCAACATCCGATTGAATGCTGCACGCATCCAGATTGTGATGCTGACATTGAGCACTTCTACTTTTATGCATTTAATATACATAATATATACAAACGTATACATCAAAACAGTAGTTAGTTGGTTTATGTCATACAAGCTGACCCAAAGTGTTTTGAGTGATTTGACTTCGAAATTCAAAAAAACCTACAGAAAAATTAAGGGTTGCAATAAAAAGCCACACTAAAGGTACTGAAGTAAAGTGATTGCTCTAAATAATCACAATCGCTGGATTATTGAAAACCCTCACCTGGTCCAAATGCTTACACTGTATGTCAAATAACTTGAAATCAAATTAATTTACATATTAATGTGGAAAATTAATTTACAAATTAATGTGGGAAATAAATTTACAAACTAATGTGGGAAATTAATTTACAAACCAATGTGGGAAATTAATTTATAAACTAATGTGAGAAATTAATTTAACTGTGTAAAAGTTCAAATTACACACTGCTCTGGAATCTGGTTCAAATGCAATAATCAATCAATGTTCAAAAGTTCCATAAATTTGTCTAATTTCTGGTTCCAATGGTTTTTCAAGTTTCATGTGAATGCAAACTCCTCTCAAAAATCTGACACGTCTTACAGGTTCAAGTTTAAATTTTACACTAAATTTATTCTCCAAATTTTTCAATACAAAGAAATTTCTCTAATACAATGGAAAAATTAGAAAGGATTATTTTTGAGTCCTTCGATTTGCTTTCCTGCTCGAACGCGTCATCCGTGTAATCCCAAAGGGGGAGTTAATCCGGTGGGTGTGTTGACCCACTTACATACATTATTTTAACAAATCAAATTACATATTTTTAACATTAAAATATCATTCAAACAATTCTTTTCTAACAACTTTCAAATATTCACAGCATCCAGCATCTCATCAATATCATCTTTAACAATTTTCCAAACACAATTCAAACTCAATCAATTCAATAAAAACGGGTTTAAAAGACTCGAAATAACAATTTAAAACACTAAAACATCACTTTTTCAATTATTTAAATCATCAGTTTTCACAAACTATGAATCATCTCCTATGTGACTATTAATAAAAATTGTTGGTAAAAGCAAGAACAAATACTTCCATGAAGATCACTTTAATGCTATAATAGTAATAATTACATTAACGTGTCATTTAGCAAAATCCCTAATTTATAAGATAAATTTATCTATAATTAATTCAAGTATGCCAACAATTAAAGACATTACAATTGCACACGTTAATACTATAAAAGGACCAAGTATTTTACCAAACGAAACAGGGTTGAATTGACTTGCTAAACATTCTGGAATCTTAGGGTAGAAACGTTGAAACACAACTGATAAGATTCCATACTGCTTCAATAATAGACTTCTGTTTAAGAAAATATTTAAATATTTGATTCATACTAAACATGACTGAACATTATTTACTTGCAATTGAAATAATCCGTATAAGCAAATTGTTTTGAATAACCTAGCGAAGAAGACTCGATACTGACGTAATGAGGGGCAACATTGAAACTGCAGTTTCTACCAAATACATTTTCCATAGTTTGAAATGGTCCTATGAATCCAAACTTTCCACCATACGCCTTCTCAATTCCCTCACGAGGAGAAGCGACTCTTATAAAAGTCTTACTTGCGTATTTTGGTATCTATTAAAAATAACTTTTTATGAACTCAAAAAGAAATAAAATTTATACCATAATACCTGAAATATGTCTTCACAACTACTACCTCTTAAAATCGCTGGCAAATAATTAGTATTCTCCAACATGTCGTCTAAAGAGCGAAATGGAACTTTGGTGTCCATTGTTGCAAGCAAAGAAGTCAAAGTGGAATTGTAACTAACCCACATCAAAATCGAAAATAAGATGTAGGTTACAAAAATAATTCTCATGGAATTAAAAAAAAAACTATTGACGTTGCCTGAATAAAATGACAGTAAAAATTTCAATATATTTAGATCAACATCCTTGAAAAATGCAAAACCTTGTATCACAATTGGCCAACAAAGCAGGACCTCCTGAATGAAATTTAGGAAACAACTCTGAAAATGTTTCATTCTTGATAGATAGCTTGCTAATAAGTTGATCGAAATAACCATCAAACTTATTGCTAATATGCACAGCCAAATTTCTACATTGAATTGTTGCAAATAAAAACTAAAATTCAATTCACGCTGATCTAATTTTCTGTATATAATTTCCATCACAAGTGGATAAAATTGCGGTGAAAAGTTTACATAGTCTTGTCTCTGTCTGGTTATGCTAACCCCACTAGAAACGTCAGCTGTCTAAGCAAAACAAAAAATAATTTTCAATCTCCAATAGCTGAATTTAATGTGCAATACACACCCCTTGTGTAAGATCACCTATCAGCCCTGTCCAGCTTCCATTTATAAAAGCTCCAAATTGATCACGTTTGCTCCGAATGATTTTAAAACTGGCAAGTTGCAAGCGATTTAAAATGTTATTCAGTACTCATACATATAGAGAAACATTTTACCTTGTGTTAAATTGAGTTTTAAAAATATTAAAAACCTCCCCAAAACAACCTCCTAGTATCAGAGAGTTGTTGACATAAGTTACTGTAATGAGTGGTGGAAACTATAAAAAAAAATTTTAAATGAGCATGTTTAATGCAAGTACTACTGTGTCGTACATACATGAATTAGTGCTAGCTTTATATCCCCTTTGAGAAGTTGACTTTTTCTGTCCTTTTGAACTTCTTTAACCTTTCATTTTATCATTTTCAAAATATTAAATTAAACTAATTTGATAATACAACTTACGGATTGATTATCACAACTCAGCTGTAAAAAAGACTTTCTTGCATTAATTCCCATCCATTTGTAACCTAAATACTCAAATTCGTTCTGCAATATAAAACATTTATTAAGCTGGTAAAAACAATTTCTTTACCAAAATCGACAAATAAAAACAATTGTAATATAAAAAAAAATTCTTAAAACATGATAACTTTATCAATATCTTACAACGGCAACACTTTCCAGAAAACTACCTAAAAATAAACACAAACATTTCTTAAATGCGCAACTTAAAACTCTACATGCAAATCACCACGATTAGGAATTAAAGTAACGGAAAATCCAATGCAGTTGGATTGTAAACATCTAGTCTCACAACTGAGACAAAACACTAGAAATAAATATCCACAGGTTTCCAATTTCTTACGTATTTTCACTATTTAGCTTACGTGCACGAAGAAGAAAGAACTTTATAAGTGTGGGTAGATACATTACATCAGGAATTAGATATTAACAATAGCACAACATGTGTCAAGTGTAAGAAAATCCCAAGTGAAGTTACTGTAGTATCTGCAGCTTAACAATATATAAAATGATAAAATTTTTATGAGCTTTTACAGCAATTTTACTTAGGCAAATTGATCATTTTCCTACACAGGAACTACAAGTTAAGTGAGCTTTAATAGTTATTATTTGTACAGATTAAGCTGCTCGCGTGTTTACAAACAACCAGATGTATTAAAAACATATTTGCAGAAAAATTAATTAAATAATATTGATTGGGAGAATTGTACTACACCATTTGGTGGCGCCGCTAAAGTACACTGCAAAATGGTAATTGCTCCACATTGTTTGCATTATTTCTCAACAATGAGCACGAGTAGAAAGAAAAAATTTAAATTAAAAGTGCAAAATTATAATACAAAGAAACACTCAAACGTTCAATGCAATTGATAAACAAACACAAAATTTATTACAAAAAAATAAAAATGGAGGCACGACAAAATAATAAGTGCACTACAGTTAAACTGCAACTACTACTAAAATAGTTAAGAAAATGAACTTCCATGTACGACCAATAATAAATTAACGACATAACTAAAATGCAAAAGACAGATTTGCATTTGTTAATTTTTAAACATGCCAGCACTTGATTTTGAACTCATAGACCCAAAAATTTTAAAACTCAGTAATTTTATTGTAATAACGTATTCCAGAAAAATAATTTCTATAAAAATTAAGTGTTGCCAATGTGTCATTTCATTACATTTTGGAGCTTCGGATCATTTGAAGCAATAAAACTTCAGTTGAATGGGAAAGTTGCACATTGGCCGAAGCCAAATGAAAGATTTGAGCTCTTGTAACTAGTGCATGACTAGTAGCTGGCAAAATTTCAGATACAAAGAAGCTTTCCTGTTCATCTTGTACTATTTGTCTAAATCCTACATGTACACAGGAATTAGAGCACCACTAGCAAAGAATCATAAAAATCGGCCATTTGGTTATAACAAGAAAAACAATGTTCTAGGTTCATTAATAAGGTATTTCCATCTTTGTGATTGAGAAAAACTAAATTTACATTTTTGAAAAAGTAATTGGCATGACAGAGACTTGCTGATTATTGAATATCCTTTGATATTGTTGAAATAATCATAACGTTTAAACACATTAACTGTCGTGCTTTACTTCACTTAAACATCATTACAATCGCATCTAAATATAGCATATATATAGAACAACTAACGCCATTTAGCGACATCATACAATACTAGATATACTTTAAACAAACACTGCAATGATGATATGCAAATAGATGAAAAAAATGAGAGGTGGTTTTGTAATGGTTTGGGTGGAATTATCAGTAGTAATATACCGAGCGCATTGTTCTATTCGCATAATTCATTTAATCTCATTTTACCACACGATTAGCATCTTTTGTGATAATGTTTTGTAGTGCCACCTGGCGCATTCCGCAATAAACACTTGATTTACATTTTGCATTAATGGCTGATCGCTCAACTACATTCTTATGAATTCAACTTTACAATCCTTTGGTTACAACATACCACACATCAAGTAATTGTTAAACAATTAGAACCGCACGAATCTTCTCGCTGGATGTAATCATTAGTGCCCATTAAAACGAGTGCTGAGTTAAGTGTGACAATTACTCAAGCTTGAGGTGTATTTGATACAAGAATTTACCTATAGAAAATAATGTAAAAAGTGTAATTCTTGGTTATTCTCTCTATTTTAATAAACGGAACCCAACAAAACCTCATCCAACATTCAGTGCATTTGCTACATAGCTGGGGGAAAGAAAGAAATAAATACCAAAATTTGTTTTTGGTAGAAAAGATCAGAAAATTGTGGCTATTTAAAAAAAACAATTGCCTATAAATGGTGCCAGAAAATAACATGAAACACCCGAGTTTGTTTAACGGTAGCACAGCTTGCATGAGTAGCAACTAGTTCATAAGTAAAACAAGAAAATGTACATTAAATTTAGAAAACGTATATCAAATTTACAAAATAAATTTAGCCAAGATTAGTTCAAATACACTGATAATTAAAGACATAAATATTGCACACACTAAGA
>JAQFXT010001560.1:0-16787 GCA_034683725.1 Strigamia crassipes | reverse complement strand
TTGACCAAAACATTCAATTTTTGACCAAAACATTCAATTTTTGACCAAAACATTCAATTTTTGACCAAAACATTCAAATTTTGACCAAAACATTCAATTTTTGACCAAAACATTCAATTTTTGACCAAAAAATGTAATAATTGGTCGTCTATTATTATCTTTTGTTCCTCGAACAAACCCATTATAAAATTAAACCTATCGCAACAAATTAAATTGAAATTTTCTCCAAAAATAAATCAAAACAGTAAGCGCATACAACTGTACAATTATTTATTGCAAAAATAGCTCGCTTCGTCCCAAACAAAACTAAATTATATACAAAACAAAATTCTAGTCCATTATTGATACATCGGCAGCGGAAAACATCCGTTGCTTATCAAACACAGCGCCTTCGAGTCCCCACTGTCATCCAGTACCCGAAACTCTTTGCGCACCACGTCGTAAACCTCCACGACCGCCGTCTCCTTCTCGTTGTACCCGAACGAATATATCAAATCCCCCACAATGCACGCGTTGCTCGTGGAAAACTCAAACCGTCCCAAAATGGCGTACGCCTTCTTGTCGTCGCCGCGGTCTTCGCAGTTAGTGAAGTAAAGCGTCAGGTCCCGGCTGTGCTGACCGACCAAATAAATGCCGTTCGGATGCGAGAGCGCCGCGTGGAACCCGTACTCGTTCGGAAGCTCGCTGCGCCGCAACGTGGTCCACGTGTCCATCTTGGGGTCGTAACAGTGGACCTGACTCGTTAATAAGTAGATCTTGCCCTGGTGCGACGTGCACGCGGACGCGTAGGTGCTCAATGGGATCGGCGCGAGGGTCTGCCAGGATTCTAGGGAAAATAAAAATAGATTTAGATGCGATTTAGGAATTAAAAATGGGGCGCTTGAATCTACCGCAACTAAATCTACCGCTGAGATTTATTTATTTATTTATTTATTTATTTATTTATTTATTTATTTATTTATTTATTTAAAGCTGCACCCCGTTTGGGGTATAAGAGGGGTACGTGTGTACTGGGATGTACGTGGGTACCGCGTCTTGATGTGTAGCGAATACCGTAAAATAGGAGATCAACAATATCAAAGATTGACTTTATTGACTTTATTGATGGGATGCGGAAAAGCTTTTCTCCCTAAAGTGACATTGAGTGCTTTTCAATGTGCTAATTTTAATTCTTATTTACTTTATTTTCGAATTTTATTTGCGAAATTCGTTTATGCAACTTTTCGCAATTTGGTTTCCTTTTAATTTTTCGCAATTTTTTTTTGTTTTCTTTCAATTTTTCGCAATTTGTATGTTTTGCCATCAATTTTTTTTAAATTTTTTTTTACGTTTTTCATCAATTTTTCACTATTTTAAAATGTTTTTATTTTTTATTTTTTCAACTTTTCGCTATTTTTTTATGTTTTTTCTTCAGTTTTTCGCATTTTTCGCATTTATTTTTCAATTTTTACTTTTTTCTGTAATTTTTCGCAATTTTTAAATTATTTTGTCATTTATTCGCCATTTTTTATATCTTTTTCTTAAATTTTTCAATGTTTTTCTTCAACTTTTCAATGTTTTTCTTCAACTTTTCAATGATTTCTTTCAATTTTTTGCAATTTTTCAATGATTTCTATCAATTTTTCGCAATTTTTTAATATTTACTTTAATTTTTCGCAATTTTTTAATATTTACTTTAATTTTTCTCATTATATTAATATATTTCCCTTCGAATAGGCTCTGCAGATCAAGATGTGATTAATTTGGACGCTAGATTGGTTTGCTGCAGATCTGGTCGCGGTTCTGATTTTTAGCGCTAGGTGACACGATCCTAAAAATGAATATTTACTGTCGATGGTGTTAAATCGTTCGACTTTATCGAGCACGACTCTGAATTGGCCGATTCCGCCAATGAGGTAAATGTAATGATCGAGCACGCATAGGCATTGGTGGCGGCGTTTGATTGGCAGTTTGGTCTCGAATTGCCACGAGTTGCGGAACGTGTCCAAACTCCACATGGATTCGTTCCAGTTGCTGCAGCCCAAGTAGAATTCGCCGCCCATCAGGTAGATTCGTTGACCTGGGAAATAAAACCGCACATTTTAATATTTACATAGTTCAAATAAATTGATGGAATTAAATTATTAAATTTGAATTCATTTTATTATGGGTCTAAGCGTCAATGTTATTGTCAAAAAATGCGAAAATCAGCCTAAATCAACCAAACTCAGCCAAACTCAGCCATAAATCAACCAAAATCTGCAAAAATTAACCTAAATCAAACTAAATCAGCCATAAATTAACCAAAATCAGCTATAAATCAACCAAAATCAGCCATAAATCAACCAAAATCAGCCATAAATCAACCAAAATTAGCCATAAATCAATCAAAATCAGCCATAAATCAACCAAAATTAGCCATAAAGCAACCAAAATCAGCCATAAAGCAACCAAAATCAGCCATAAATCAACCAAAATCAGCAAAATTGATGCAAAAATTAGCCTAAATTAACCAAAATCAGCAAAATTGATGCAAAAATTAGCACAAATTAACCAAAATCAGCAAAATTAATGCAAAAATTAGCCTAAATTAACCAAAATCAGCAAAATTAATGCAAAAATTAGCCTAAATTAACCAAAATCAGCAAAATTGATGCAAAAATTAGCATAAATCAACCAAAATCAGCAAAATTAATGCAAAAATTAGCATAAATCAACCGAAATCAGCAAAATTAATGCAAAAATCAGCCTAAATTAACCAAAATCAGCAAAATTAATGCAAAAATTAGCCTAAACTAACCAAAATCAGCCAAACTTACCAACAACACACGCTCGAAACCCCGTCGCTACGTGTCCACTCGACATCACCTTATTCAAATCGCACAAACTGACCAATTTCTTCGTAACCGATTCAAAATACATAACCACCGGCCTCTCGTCGCCATCCCCGGCCCCAGCCCGCCCCACCACCGCCGGCACCAGCGGCAGAACCCGCTTCAACCTCCCCAGCAGCCGCACCGCCGCACCCCCTACATCCACGTCCGCGCTCCTCTTCCGGCTCTTCCCGTCCCCGGAAACCGCCTTCAACTTCCGGATCCTTTGCAACAAACGCGCGCAATCCGCGTTCCTCCTGACCCGCTCGTCGCGCAACATTTCGCCCAACTGCGTCTGCGAAACCTCCGCGAACCGAATCGTGTCCATCAAATCCACCAAAAACTCGTCGCGCACTTCCGGTTCGTGGTCGATCCACTTATTGACGGCGTCGAACACCTGCATCTCCGTGTCGAGCCGCAGTCCGTCGTTGGACAAATACGTGCGCACGCCGAGCGCCTCCAGTTGGAGGAACTCTTTGCCGGACACGACGGCCGGGAATTCCCACAAAACCATTTGGCGCGAGCACTGAAGGAGCCGCGCGATGCCTAGTCTGTCTGCGCAGCACATGACGCTCAGGCAATTTTTGATCGTTAGATTCGCGAGTAGGAATTCGACGCACAGTTGCTGGACGGCGTCGAAATGGAACATGGAGGCGGCCTCGAGTACGGGGTGCACCGAGCGGCTGCTAGCTTGGAATTTCTTCGTGTACGCGAAATCGATTAAAGTTTTCAACGCGCTCGATGTCACGTCCTGGAATTTTAATTTTTTAATTAATTAATAAATAAATAAATTTTTTTTATTGGAATTAACAAATAATTTACGCGTAAGGTGACTTCTTTCGAGGTGCTTTCGAGCATGGGTGATGAGAACATGGCTTGGAAGTACGGGCTGTTTGCCGAGAGGATTTCGCGGTGACACGGATAGCGGTAGCTGCCGCAGATCAGAATGACATCCGGCTCGTCCTCGTCCATTTTGGATTAGATTATTTACGATTAATATGTTGTTGTTTGAAATCTGGAAATATTGCGTTACGAGGAGTGATTAAATGGTTTAAAGTAGTAAGTTTTACGAATTAATTACGTTGTATGGTCGCCATTTGTTGATTCGTGGTGGTGGATAGGTTGAATCTGTTTCCAGTTTAGTTGTGAACGGTGTTGATGTGTTCTGAACGTGTTTCGTATGCTTGAAAAGTGGTATGGAAATCGGATTGACCAGGTTTTCGCTTTTTCGGAACTGGTAAATGAATAAAACTTGCGAAATGTTTAATTTCCGACTGAAAAGGCCAAGATGGGAATTAATTATTCGCTAGAAATATATTTTAAATTTGTTACCATTATAATTTGACATTTGAAGTCGCTTAGAAAAAGCGGAAATGGCTCGACATGATTACGTCGTTAAAGCAAAGTCAAAATTAGACGCACTCATTTTCAGCTTCGTGCAGTTTAATCAGTTTGTTTTTGTTTTTATCTCTGTTTATTATGCGTTTATTATGTGTTCTAAAGTTCGGCCGAGATTGCAAAGTAAAGTGAATGTTTTATTCTGCACTAGTACGACATCTAGCGGTAAGAACGAGAATTATTAATAATAACAAATATGGCCTCCAAATATGTTAATAAACTAGACATAAGTTAAAAACGATTTTGTTATTTAGTATTCATTTTGTGTTTTTTTGGACTTTAAATCGACAAATTTATCTAAATAAACCCCAAATACATTTCAATCCGCTACTTTTTGATTTCTTTATCATTCATTTACCAAAAATTATCGATTTTATTCCATATTCAATGTCCTTCGTGACAAAAACTAGCAACAACCATGTGAAACAAAATTTAATTTATTGTTTACATGTTAGTTAGGTTAGTGAAAATTCGGCAGTACAAAAAAAAAAAAAAAAAAATCAAATAATTCGTGGATTTATGTAACTTTGAAATGATTGTCATCGACGGTCGTGTAAACGTGCCCTTCATCACACAGGAAAGTGAGCGCTTGACTAAAATTTAAAAAAAAAAATTCAAATTATTTCGCAAAATAAACAGAAAATCCGAAAAATCGATTTTACCCAAGCGATGCTGAATTAAACGAAGGCAATTGCTCCCTCAACCAATCCACACTGCAACCGCAAGCTGTTTGACAACCCTTAACGGTTCTATAAGCCTAAAACAAAAACAAAAAAATTTCAATTATTAATTTTTTTTCTTCAATTATTTCAATTTTACCATCGATTGAATTTTAGTTAATCCTTCGGGGACCCCGTCAGTGTCAAAATCGACCTCCATAGCCGACGTATTTCCTCCGTGAGATTGAAATTCGGTTTTTTCCAATTTCTAGAGAAAAACAAATTCCAGTTCAGTTGTAAATTGATATCGACAACGAAGATTGCAGATTTGCCGTTCACGAGTGTACTGGGATCACGATTTTGGATATTTTCTCACCAGTTTGTGCTTGCTCTTGTCTTCGAGCATCTTGCGAGAATGCATCACTTCCAACAAATGAATGGTTAGAGCGTTTAAATCGATGATGGGTTTGATTTTAAACACGATTATGTTGAGTTGGTCGCGCATTTTCTTCACAGAACCGAAAACTTGAACGTAAGTGTTCTCCACCATCGGTCGTTTGTCATTCACGGGTTCGTCCTGAAAAATCGCGACAAAATTTAAATTTTCCGTCCAAAATTCCAAACGAAACGCGCAAATTTGCGCTTACACTCGTGTCGTCGATCCAATGTTGGATGGAAATCGGAGGACCGGTCATGTCGTCAACAATGTACACAATGTGAGTGGTTTTCTGCTCGACCGAAACGACCAAACCAACGACAGTAACCTAAAAATAACAATTTTTTAAAATAATTTAGTAATTTTTCTGATTTTTTACACTTTCCAGCTTAGTTGTGAATACGTGTGACGGCATTACACACGTTGAGGTAATTCACACTTGAACTGGATTTGGAATTACCATGTTAACTTCCACGTCCCCGACTTTAAACGCATCCGCGAGCTTCATAGTTTCGTAGATATGACCTATGGTGACAGGCACGACCGTTTGGCTTCGAAATTTCTAGAATTAAAGTCGTTTAATTAATTTTCCGAAGGTTTTTCTTTCATTTTATTTACCCGCTGTTTGTCAGTTTGAGTGAAACTCGTGTTGGGCGACGAGTCCTGCGGTTTGCTAAACCCTTGTTGCGACCCGAATGCGAAAGCTGAAATAAAACAAAAAACATTTACGTCAATGTTAAAAAGCAATAATAAAAATAGAAAATATTCACGAACAGTTGTTGGAGTTGTTGGACCACATTTTAGCGCGGGAATGTTGCCGTTAGAGAAAAGCAGCGATGATAGCGACAACTGGTGGCAGAACGTGAATAGTCGCAATACGACTCCCTACGTTACACCGTCTGATGCTCGTCCGACGTGTATGCGCTTATAGCGCAACACACACACACAACGCGCAACTTTTATTTTTGTTTCTTCTTTATAAATTCGAATGATACGTGAATGTGGTTTCTTTCCTAAAAGAAGAACCACATTTCCAAACAGTTCTAACGGCGAAAATAAAAACTGAAACTATTCTAATGGCGAAATTTTAGATTTCGCCATTACTGTCTATCCGAAAACTGTTCCAATGGCGAAATTCTAGATTTTGCCAATACCTAAAAACCGAAACTGTTCTAATGGCGAGATTCCAGATTTCGCCATTAAAATGATGTTTCGGTTTGTAGGTATTGGTTTACGTTTTGCGTAATGTACGTACGACACAACACACACTGGGGTTACTCAGTAAGTGTTTAGGAGTGAGTGTTATGAATGAGTATGTAAAAAGACACTTTAAAATACGTTCTGGGCATGCTCAGTCAGTTATCCACACATAAGTACTTAACCACAGTTAACTACTTAACTCCTTTTCTGATTCCCCTTACTATTCGACGTATTAGCACGAGAGGAAACAGTGCCGGAAAAATGCATAGTGCTGTATTCCTCGATAGTGTATATACATACTGTTACTTGTACTTATTGCTTGAAAACACTTTGATCAAGTATGTCGTGTTGGTTTTACCACTGGTCTTTGAACAAGTGTTAGCTGAATGTTGTCCTAGAAAAGTTCCGTGCAAAGACTGCTACATTCCGGGTTTGACCAACAGCTGCGGGACAGGCAAATGCAACATAATCTGTAGTGCATGCGCGTGCACAGCTGCGATTTATTACTCATTGGACTGCGCCTTCGGATCCAAAGTTTTCCCAATTTATTCCACGTGACACGACCACGACAGTGCAGGACGTCGTGGCCGAGATAGATACCATCACCAAAGACGGATTGGTCGATCTGAAAGAAATGCTCAATTGGATCGGCACGACCGGACGCAATTTAAGTTCCCAGCATGTAACGCGAGAGTTCCAAAAACTGGACACTGACAATGATAATTTTTTTTAACTTGCAACGAAATCGACCCACTGTCCACGACCGAGAGAAGTGCGCAATACAAGAAAACAGTTAGTAAAAGATGGGAAGACCCCAAAAGACCCCTAAATGACTGGGTGTGGATGTCTCGCTTTTCAGTTAGTGACGACCCCGAAGCACCTTCTGGGGAAGTTATTTTTATATATTATTTTTATTTCCTGGTTCCCAGATTTGGGACACATGCAGGAGCCCGTATGCCTGACAGGAAGCGAGACTTCCTGTTAACCAACAATTGAAATCAATTTCAGTTTAAGTTTCTGTTCTGTCCTGCTGTCACTTCTCCTTCACAAACACAACCTGGATACATCAGTGAGGTAGGCCATTTGTTACTTTTGTGAGGGTGGACGGACGACTGTTTCAATCCGGGTGGTCAAGACCTTTCCGGATGTACGGCACGTTTAAGAAATGACACTAAGATACTGTATCATTTGCTTTGCAGCCTTTATTTAGTGTCTAGAGGCAGTCTCTTCAATGCCTTTTCCAATTGCTCCGGTGATGTTGCTATCACTCAACCTCGGCCAAACGCTGACCACGTGGTTAGGGTAACCTAATGGGCAGCGAGGGCGACGTAAATGCGATGGTTCACGGTACTGGGAATGACACGATGGTCAATTTTCTACACTTCAGCATGGCAACAAAGAGTGACCTAAGAACCACGAACTAGGTTCAAATTTGCGACGCCCCGCAGCAACGACTCCTTGTAATAGCGACGGCACACATAAAAAATGCAACCTAACCTCGCCTAACCTAACCTAACCTGTTAGTGAACGCGTGACAATCGTTCGCAAAGAAACGTCACACCATTTTTTTTTTTTTCACTAATTCGGCATTTTTTTCGACGCTATGGCGGTCGCTACTGCGATCGTTTTGTAGCCGGCATCAACCGGTTGATTGTCGCTGTGTTGATCCTACACGAGAACCACACCCTTATAAGAAGCTGGTTGCAGTAGAACTCGGGACAAGATGTCTGTCCCCTTTTTATAGGGTCACTCCGCATTATGTGGAAGTACCGCGCCATTGGTCAATGACGAGTGACATTGCCACTGGTTATTGGTTGATCGCCAGTGACGTCATCGACCGTTAATTCTCCTGCTTCTGGTAGGTTGCCACGGCGATTGGGATGGAAGCGTGCTGGGCCAATAACCTTTGTTGTCCATTAGAATTCAACACAAAAATAGAATCACATTTGGATTCACTCATCGCCATTTATTCATCGTATCACACACAACACTGACAATTTACAATCATTGTTTTGTTTCTAAGTAACTATTCACAACAATTAATCCAATTGATCTAACAGCTTGTTAGTGGCCTTAATCGGTCACACTTTAACTCATCGGTTTGATAACTTGAAGCTAAGTTATCCGAGCATTCTAAATTTTCCTTTTGCCTTCTACTAGTAAAAGGCAAAACCCTGCGCTTGCAATAACGCATCAATTTGGGACGAATAACACTCCTCACCCAAATCCAGTTCCAAGAATTTGAAGATGGATGACAACAACTTTGTCCGTGGATCTGGTAATATCCATTCTCAATTTTCGTTTATGTGGGTGTAGCAACTTGTGTGTCTTAGGATTTTGATTCTTTTGCAATCTAGCATTCAGTTCAATCAGACCCGGGTACGAAGGATTCAGCTTTTCGCATTTATGTAGTGGACAATAAAAGGAATGGTTGACATCAACCACCCAATTTGTGCAGAGTACAAATTAGAAAAGTTTAAACCAAAACTTGATACAAATTCAAAGTAATAATAAATAATATTAAATAAATGAAATAAATGAAATCACTTATATTTTTGTTCGCGCGATGAGGAGAATGAGGAGAATAAAAACACACGAGTCTCGAGTTGCGTGTATTTTGTCACCAGAGGTTTACGATTAGATGTGATAGATGTGTCTGAGCTTGCAATGGTTGTTGGTTGTCCGGTGTGCACTCCCGGCTCGCAGCAGTCATCACACGGAACTTTTCTAGAACTACATTCAGTTATTAGCAGTACAAAGACTATATTTATTTTATCGTGACGTGTTTAAGGCCTTCGCACGTGTCAGATTTCCACGTCATTAAAATAAAGCAATTGTGTTTGTTTTTCAAATAACACAATCGATTTGTTCATACGGATGTAAAAAATGGCGGATAGATCCTTAATTAAACCAAGAATGTTGTTATTGCGAATATTAGATTTACTATTATATCAAATTGCAATTGTTGAGTTATGTATTGGTTTGCGGTTGCTATGATACAAAGAAGGAAAATGGAGGCTCGTTCCATATATCTTTTGTTTTACAACTTTGCGAATCCCTTACGAACTTCTTGCGAATTTTTTGTGAATTGCTTGCAAATTTTTTGTGAATTCTTTGTGAATTTTTTGTTTATTGTGAATTTTTTGTTTATTGAGAATTATTTGTTTATTGTAAATTTTTTGTGCATTGTGAATCTTTTGCACATATTTTGTGTATATCATGTGAATCTTTTGCCAATCATTTGTGAATCTTTTGCAAATTTTTTGTGAATTTTTTGAAAATCTTTTGTGAATCTTTTACAAATCTTTTGTGAATCTTTTGCAAATTTTTTGTGAATCTATTGCAAATCTTTTGTGAATCTTTTGTGAATCTTTTGTGAATCTTTTGTGAATCTTTTGCGAATCTTTTGTGAATCTTTTGCAAATATTACATTTTATTTGTGAAGATATGTAAACAATTGTAATAATAAATTGGGAATAAAGGAATTTGGATTACACAAAACACTAGTCACTAATCATGTGCGTAATTAAAAAAAACATTGAAGAGAAAAAATTCAAAATCTAAAAATGTACAAGCGGTAAAGATGTGAATACAATTATTATACCGGATGCACCAAAAGCAAACTTAGATTCTCAATTGCGTGGGCGTGTACCTACTAGTTGCATTCAATCTCGAGAAGGTGAATTGTCTTCTCCTTAAATTTGCTTAAAGAAGTGACTTAAATCAAATACCAGAATGCCCCTAGTTTATTTTGAGAAAGGTGATTAAAGGATTAACGAGGGAGGATTGGAGCCACAACAAATGGTAACACAAGTGCAGAAGATAAGTCACTTCTATAAGTCAAAGAAGTGATTTCAAAACAAATTAAAATTAATTGTCTTTTTTGAATTCTTGTATGTTGACTTCTCAGAGATGTGATGCAAAAAACGTCACATCCGGTTTAGAGAAGTCATTTCAGACAAAGAAGTCAATTCACCTTCTGGAGATACGGCTTTTTACCTATCGCTAGGTGGCGCGCATCGTGCATGCGCGGTATCGACATTGGTTGGCAAAAGCGCTTGACTACAATAACAATAACATGATATTTGCGTGTTTTAGATTGAAAAAAGTGTTACTAACTAATGCAAATTTTGCTTTTTAGTAAGTTTTTAGTGAAATACATATAAATCTTTAAATTTGCACTCTTGTATAATAGTATTTTATTTAAAAAAAAAAGAAAAAACAACAAATGATAATAAAAATATAGAAAATAGTGATAAATAAATGAAAAATGATGATTAAAAATAGGAAATGATGAAATACAAATTGAAATGAAGAAAAAATAAACAGAGATATGTGAAATATCAATATAAATAATAAAAAATAAACAGAAATAGATGAAATATCAACATAAATAATAAAAAATAAACAGAAATAAATGAAATATCAACATAAACCATGGAAAATAAACATAAATGGTGGAAATATCAACTAAATTATGGAACATAAATTGAAAATAAATTGCAAACAATAAAATATCCTTGTAAATCATGAGAAATAAATTGAAAACGATGAAAAATAATCGCTATAAAATGTGTATTGTGTGCAACGTCACGTTTGCAATTTGTATTGTACGATTGTTACACACGGTACACATTCTATTTAATCCAAAGCGATTATTTTTCATCGTTTTCACTTTATCTCTCATGATTTACATGGATATTTTATTGTTTGCAATTTATTTTCAATTTATGTTCCATAATTTGTGTTGATATTTCAACCATTTATGTTTATTATCCATGATTAATGTTGATATTTCATCTATTTCTGTTTATTTTTTATAATTTATATTGATATTTTATATATATCTGTTCGTATTCCAGTTGCTGAGAACTACACCAACGCGCACATAAATTTGCACTTGCCCCAGTTTAACGTCAAACCGGCGATGTTGAATGCCGTTAAGTAAAGTGTCCAGATTATTTAAATGTTCTGCATTTGTTTTACCGGTGACCGCTGAGTCATCGATGTAGGGTTGCGTGTTTGCGATGTTAGCTGTGACCGTGTCCATTGTTTTTTTAAATATAGCGAGCGCCGAAAAGATTCTGTAGAATAGTCTATTTACTATGAACAAAACAACTAACAACTGTACTGTTGTGAGTTTTAAAACATAAACCATTACACTTTCTGCTGTAAGTTAGAAAATTTAACAGTTTAATTTCTAGAAATTTTACAATTTAACCAATAGAAAGCATACAATTTAATCAATACAAATTCTAAATGTGTATTTTTGGATTTAAAAATTTTTGGATTTATTTATATATTTTGTAGCAAAACAGCTAACACTTGTACTGTTGTGAATTTTGGAACATATGCTATTACATTTTCTATTGTAAGTTATACATCACACAATTTAAGCAATAGAAATCATACAATTTAATTACTACAAATTTTGTAATTTAAATTTTCGTAGAATTAGCTCTTCAATAATTTCAACCGATGTCATTATGATTCGCAAACTTAAACCTTGTTTCCGCAAGATAATCCGTCAGTTGGTGCAATACCGTAGCACAGCCAGAAATTCTAATGACGTTTTCTTACTGAGTATCGTACGTAAGATAAACGACAGCAAATTCAATTGGCTCGAACGCATCTTTTGGGTCGTCGTTCTCATAGTGAGCGTGCTTCTCTGCAGCGCATTGATCTACGACCGATTAATCTACTACATGTCCGAACCATCTATTGTCAACGTACACACGCAAGTGGACAACATCATTCAGTTTCCTACTGTTGCGGTGTGCACACCCGCCACTCCCGAGTTTGACGAATACGCCTTAAAGATTGATAATGGTATGATTCCATCAGATTTTTCTGTGCAATGTTTGGACCCTTTGTTTACGTACAGTCGAGGAACCAAAGTGAGCGCATTAAAATTGTGGTCTATGTTGAACACAAGCCACGTTATTGACAGCATTCACACACTGCAAGTAAGTGCTAAATGTGTCTCGAGACAAAGTGCATTTCTATTTTTCTCTTATTAGAATAAATCTGTAAACCTACGAAGCAAAATAAAATATGCATTCACTCTTCTGGGATTGTGTATTCGTTTGACGCTTGGTAAGAAAATACTATTTGATTTATTGCTTTACAATTTTCACTCACCGGTCACTGGCAACTAATACCAACAGTCACGACAACCCACCAATACCAGAAGGGGGATGATGGTTGATGACATCACCCGTCATCAACCAATGGCACGTTACTTCCTGTCCCAAGAGAGTCTACCATTAACCAGATCCGTTATAGGATCTTGGTTCTTAGGTCACTCCTTGTTGCCATGTTGAGGGTTAGGGAACTGACCGTCATGGTATTCCCAGTATTGTGAACCGTTACATGATCCGACCAATAATTTACGTTGCCCTCGCTGCCCATTCAGGTATCTCAACCATGTGGTCAGCGTTTGGCAACATCACCCGAGCAATGGGAAAAGGCATTGAAGAGACTGCCCCTAGACACTGAATAAAGACTGCAAAGCAAATAATACAGTTTCTTGGTGTCATTTCTCGTACGTGTTGTGCGTCCGGCGATGTCTTGACCATCCGAAATGAGGCAGTCGTCCGTTCACTCTCACACGGTGACGTTTGCTTTTATTAATAGATCAAGAAGTTCGTCTATCAAATCCAAAAAACCAGTTAGTTTTTACATTTGACGGATCCAAGCTTAGAAACAGATGTCCCTTTTCTTGGATAGAAGTAAGTCTGGATAAATCGTTTAAGAGACAACTTTTAGTCATTTTCAGAAAAGTATAACATTCTTTTATTAGTTTACATTTGCAGATAATGAAAATTTTACACTTGAAAAGACTTATACGTTACGATACCAATATACCTCACAAAATCTTATATCTATTCAAAAAGTAATTATTATTATTGTGGTTTATACAAGTTATTGCGTGATTATTTGATTGTGTTGTAGTACGAATTCCTGAACAAAACCAAACATCCGTGCAGTTCAATCGCAGATTTTGAATTGTGCGAAGAAAAGTGTGTGCAACTACAAATACGAAAAAAAAACGTGCTGTGCAGGTTGGTATGGTCAAAAATATATATTCTGACAAAGAACATTTGCAAATATATATACTGAGAGAGTATTGCAATGTACGTGCGGTTATTATTAATTACAAATAAGATGCCATTTCTTATTTCAATAACATATTTTACCTAGAAATAATAGAAAGCAGCGCATAAGCTGTTGTAAACTTGTAAACTTTTGCAAAAAAATATTCATTATACAATTGATTCTGCTCAGGATGCCATTCATGAAGAACTTTGAGGAATTGCCAGAGTGCCAAGAAGATTATGGTTTGATGTACGATCTAGCCAAAGCAGTTTACTCGGGAATTTGGAAGGCCGGCAACGAATCAAATACTTGCAAGTGCATACCTCCTTGTAAAAAACAAATCATTTCAAACCGTAAAATACTGGAGAAAAAATCTGGATCGACCGTGACAGTAAAAGTGACTGATTCCATAAGAATCACAAAAGAAGTTGCGATTTACGATCTCATTGCGCTGTTCTGCGATTTAGGAGGAAACATCGGTCTCACTCTCGGAATGTCTTGTCTCATGATTGCTGAAATACTCATCGTGTTAATCACTCTGATTATTCAAAACGTAAAAAAATCTAAGATGAAATCATCGGTTCATTTCTCTGTCCTCGAATGCAGAGTTAAAAAATGTTTCGAGAAATATGTCGAAGAAACGGAAGAATATTTCGGAAATAGTTTCCAACTAACGGGTTTGCAATACATTTTGGCCAAACAAAACGACGTTTACATAAGAAAATGTTTGTGGATTTTTCTCATCGTCCTCTCAGGTTTTGTCTGCGGTTTTCAAATTTACGATCGCATTAGTCATTGCTTGTCCTATCCGAAAACCATAACTGTAAAAATGGTTGTAATTGAAAACATTGAACTTCCATCGGTTGTTTTATGCTTGGACAGTGGTAAACTGTTACATCAGAAAAAAAAGTACATGAAACGGAATCAAATTCAAGGTTGTCCCGGTTGTTTTGACATGTTAAATATGGTAGATGATAAAACATCAGTCGATAAACTCTGGATAATGTCTAAAAAAGGACGACAAGTTTTTGTTTTGCCACGAATGGTATGATTGTAGAGTCCACCTTACATGTTATTGCAATTATTTAAATCTACAATTTGCTTGGCGTTTATGCAGGAAATTTATTCAACGTTTCCAGTTCTAATAACATTGAAACCTATTTCAACGGTTTTTGGTTTCTGTACAAAATTGACACCAGGCAAGAATTCTTACGTATTTAACTTTCTTAATCTTGACAAAGTTGTTTTCAATTATATAAGACGGTATATTTATTTTTGTATTTTTAGATACTACGAAATATTATTCGAAATTTTCTGGTTATTCAGTAAGGTTGATGATAGATAATTGCGGGATAGAAGCAAAAGTAATAGAGAAAACATAATATTTGTTTAAATTTGTTATGTGAATACTTAAATTTTTCATAAATGAATAGCAAGCACCGTGTAACAGTACTACGATACTCAGTAATAATTTATTTTGCATTTGAAACAGTTGTTTCAAATATTTCCTGGCAATGAATTCAGTTTGAAACCATGTTTGCCCATGCAAGAACTTGGATATTACAAACTTCTCTATACAATGCAAAAAGTATGCGACATTGCGAATAACGAATAACATTTATAATGGGAAATTATGTTGCAGTTAGTCAGAATAAACACACCAAACAGTCGATGCGTTGAAAAGTTGGAACACTTGGAATGTGTGAAACACTGCTTAGATAAAAAGATGATGGAACAATTTTCTTGCAAGTATGGAATTGGTTACCAATCGTAGCTTATCAGATACAAAAAATATGCATTGAATTTGATGAACTGTGACCACCAGGCAATCACTGGTTAACGTTCGCAACCCTCGTCGCAGCTCCCTAGCAATGGAATTGGTTACCAATCGTAGCTTATCAGATAAAAAAATATGCATTGAACATGATGAACTGTGACCGCCAGGCGATCACTGGCCAACGTTCGCGACCCTCGTCGCAGCTCCCTAGCGATAAGTGGAGCTGCGACCCATTGCAGACCAATGGGGGCTCGACCAGTCCAGAAGTGGCGTGCACGGGGTCGCCAGAGTGCCTGATGGGCGGTTGTTTCTTTGCCATGGCCAGCGATAGTCCTCTAGGCTATCTCCCATGTGCAAAGGCGACCCCGACGATGCAAGATCGCTTCTGGTCATGCGTGTTTGCCCTGCGGACTGCATGGACCTGAGTGTTCCTTCCGTTTAGCGCCATGTGCGCGTAGCACATAGGCGCAAGAAACATCCAACCAAGATCTCGCTGGCCATGCGGTCCACGACGGCAAGACCAGCGGTTAGGGCAGGGGTTGGCAACCTGCGGCTCTTTCAATGTCAAGATGCGGCTCTCCAGTTCCATGCGCAAATATATTTTTTGGTTGATTGCTTGATGCGAGGGCTCTATGGCTGCCGACTGCCATCATCACTTGCCACTACTACAACCCAGCTCTTTATTTTAAATCAAAAATTAAATTTATATACCTAATCCTAATCAAATACCATAATATTGAAACAAAAATGTCAGTGGCTCTTTAAAACTGGGAAATTTTGTAAATTGTAACTTTTGGCTCTTCCGTCTCAAAAGGTTGCCGACCCCTGGGTTAGGGAATAGTAGGAAGGAGTTGAGGAGCTCCTTGCAACAGAAGACCACACTGAAGTGCACTGGCCCCTAGACACGACCATTTACAATAAAGCAATTCATTTAAATAGTGCGTCTTTGTGTGTTCTTTGATATTAAAGTGTGTATTGCGTTCAGCACCATGTGGCTGTCCCCTTGACCAAGTGATGACCGTAGCCAAACACTCACAGTATTTGAGGTCAATAAAATTCATAGCCATTTAGTTACATTGTTGAATGCTAAATTCATCAATGCTTGCATGAAATTAAAAAATTAATAAATTTTTGCTCCATCTAGTGTATCAAGTTGCAACATTTATTCTGGCACTGTGTCATGAGAATGGAAAATGTTTTATCTTTTCAGATTGCCTTTTATGAATTCATCTCTGGAAATGTGTGCAAATGCAACATCAGCCAAATTGGTCCGACTGCAATACCTCTCTATTGTTGCAATACTCATGTGGAATTTTGATTTGTACTAGCAAATTGCAGTGGAAGACTATATAATAACTAGTATTGCA
>JAQFXT010001559.1:0-16792 GCA_034683725.1 Strigamia crassipes | reverse complement strand
GCAAAAATAAACAAAAATAAGCAAAAATAAACAAAAATAAGCAAAAATAAACAAAAATAAGCAAAAATAAACAAAAAGATACGGAAATAAATGAAAATAAAATGTAAATTTGATTTTTGTCGCAATTTTGTTTACCAATTTCTGAGATAATTCTTCGCTGAGGTTTTCGTATTCTTTGTTTTTGTTCTCAACCTCTTGGGACTTTTGGTCGTAATTGACAGCAAGTTCTTCGAGCGCTTGTAGCACTTCTTTGACCTCCTCCTTCGCTGATTCGTTTTCTTGTTGAATACGCGTCATTTCTTGCTGTAATGCTTCGTAGTCTCGTCGAGTGGAGGCGATTAACTCTTCCTGTTCCAGCATTTGGTCTTTGAGTTTCTCAATCAATTGTGATTGCTGATTTATTTCCTCATCTTTTTCGTCGAGTTGCAAGTAAAGACGCGCTCTTTCTGATTCGAATTTTGAACGTTCTTCGTTAGACAAAGGCTCCACGGGCTCAATCTTTGACGTTGTCATCGTTTGAGCCGGTTGAGGCTGATTCGGAGTGCTCGCATCTGTGTCCGCAAAATTAACTTGATCGTCTATTTCGACCACGTCACCTGCAATCCCAAATCAATCAATCAATCGATCAATCAATTAATCGTTTTCTTTTTTCTAACCCTTTCTCCATCGCTCTAACTCGGATTCAGCTCTTGCTAATTGGCTCTTCAATTTCCCGACCTTTTCTTTCTCCCTTTCATAGCGACGCTTCCATTCTTCGGCCGTCAGTTCTTCGTTAACAGTAACTGTATTTTTGATGGTTTTAGCTCTGGAATAAAAAAAAATGGGTTTAATAATCTGTTCAGAGAAATGATTGGCACTGCTGTTTTAAAATTTTCAATTTAATGCATTAAAATCGTTTAAATTTTCACTTTAATTCATTAAAATCGACTAATTTTTCATATTTCTGCATTAAAATCAATTAAAACTCTCATTTTCTGCATAAAAATCGACTAAATATTAATTTTAAGTCAGAAAAATCGACTAATTGTCACTTTCATTTTTCTGCAGTAAAATCGATTAAATGTTCACATTCATTTTTCTGCAGTAAAATCGATTAAATGTTCATTTTTCTGCATTAAAATCGATTAAATGTTAATTTTCTGCAGTAAAATCGATTAAATATTCATTTTTCTGCATTAAAATCGATTAAATGTTCATTTTTCTGCATTAAAATCGATTAAATGTTCATTTTTCTGCCTTAAAATCGATTAAATGTTCATTTTTTTTGCTTTAAAATCAATTAAAGATTCATGTTTTGCACTAAAATCAATCAAAACTTCATTTTTTTGCACTAAAATCGACTAAATTTTCATTTTAATGCACAAAAATCACTTTCATATCACCTTCTGCCAAATTCTAAAGTCGACTTCGTTTCGCTCTCGTTAAACGATGCTGGTGAGCAGCAAATGATGATGGTCGTCCGTGCATTGCCACCGAGTGATTCTTGCAAAATGCGAGTTAATTTACTGTCACGATATGGAACGTGACTTTTCTAAACACACAAAAAAAATAAAATAAAATAAACAAACAAACAAACAAAAAAAAATATTAAATTTAACTCACCGTTCCATCGGCAAGTGCAGATATAACGTTGCCCAAAGCAGACAAGGACTTATTGATATTCTTCGCCTCATCCAACACCATTCCTTCGGCACCGGTTTTGCTCACCTAAATAAAATAAAATTTTTTTTTAAAAAAATAAAATAAAATAAAATTTAATCAATTTTATTTTTATTTTTTACTTTTTCACTACCAGCCAAGTCGACCAAGTACAATTTGCCACTGAGTTTCTTTTGGCTCTCTAGATTTTCTTGTTTAACGTTGATTAGGAAGACACTGTGACTCCGTGAACTATGTTCATTCATATTGGTCACAGCTATGTGCCTATTCACTTTGCCCTCTTCGATAACATCTAGAACTTCTTCCGGACTAGATACAAATCGTTCAGTCGCACCCTTCACGTAAGGAACTCTATTCTTGTCTTCGTGAACGGACAGGTTTGTTTTTGACACTGCAATTTGCAACAAAAAAGAAATCAGTATTTCAATTTAAACGCACCAAAACAATCGTAACCATCTAACAAATCCCGAATTTTGTCCAAATAAATTTCGAAATATGAAACCTGGAATGAAAATAAATAAATATTCAAAGTTTTGTTACATTAATTCAAGAAGCGGCGCAACCAAGATGCAAATTTGGAACGTTTATGTTTAAAAATGCATTTTTTTCCGTCCAGTATTTAGCTTAATGTGCCAAAAATAGCAGTTATCGAGTTAACCGCTAGTTTATTACGCCAAAAATGCATTTTTTTGCAATACTGGTTTGTTATTACGTCAAAAAATAAAGTTTTCTTGCAATAACGATTTGTAATTATGCTAAAAATGCATTTTTCTTGCAATACAGATCAGTTATTACGTCAAAAAATGCATTTTTCTTGCAAAAACGATTTGTAATTATGCTAAAAAAATGCATTTTTCTTGCAATACAGATCTGTTATTATACCAAAAATGCATTTTTCTTGCAATACAGATCTGTTAAAATGCCAAAAATGCATTTTCTCTTGAATCAGATTCGTTGTAATGATTAAAAATGCATTTTTTCCTCGAATCAGGTTCGTTTTGATGATTCAAAATGCATTTTTCCTCGAATCAGTTTCGTTTTGATGATTCAAAATGCATTTTTCCTCGAATCAGGTTCGTTTAGACGATTAAAAATGCATTTATATGCCTAAACGTGCAATTTTTTAACGTGTTGTTCCAGTTGCGCTTCACCTTAATATGAAATTCTAAATCCTCATCCATGGAATAGATGTGGTTAAAAATATCCGAAACAATTCGGGGAATGATGCCTTGCATTATATTGTCTCCAATAACTCCCTAAATAAACAAAAAAAAAAATTTAAAAAAAACAATAACGAAAAAACATTGCAAAACATGCACTTACTTCCATAGTGTGGGTTTTCCCACTAGATGTTTGACCATATGCAAAAATTGTGCCATTGTATCCATTTAAAACATCTAAAAAATAAATAAACATTTTTTTTTAAAAATTTTTTATTTTTAATTCAAAATCAATTAAACCCAAACCTTTGACAATCGGTTTAGCGGCTTCATTGTAAACTTTTTCCTGAGAGCAATTCGGCTTGCACACTTTATCAAACACATAAACCTTACCCTAAAAAAACCAAACAAAAATGCAAAAATCAATAAAAATTGATTAATTTAAATCCCCAAATCCAAATATTAAAAAAAAAAAAAAAATTAAATAATTAATTTTTAATTTTTAAAATTTTTAAAAATTTTTTTAAAATTTTATAAATTTTTACATTTTTACATAAAAACAAAAAAATAAAACAAAAAAAAACTCGAAAAACAACAAAAGCAAATAAATAAATTTCGTTATGACATCATGGGTGTGTCACTTTTTTTTCAAAAAAAGCAAAAAAAAGTGAAAAATATCTTCGATGCTCACCATTTTCTAAATAATCAAAACAAAAGCAAAAAATTAAAACCAAAAAAAGACGAAATTCGCGACCGGTTCGTTGCGCTTACCCCGATCGAAATACATTCTTCGGTCCCCGGTGGAAATTTCACAATAAATTTACTCCCGGTTCTTTCCTCGTTGTCGTTCAAAGGCCGGAATCGGCACACGACTTTAATGTTGCATTCTGCACCCGGGTCGGCCATTTCGAAATTCGGAGAGAAAAACTGAAATACGAAGGCAGATCGGTCAGCAAATCAATTGCGATTCAAGACACTATTAAAGCAGCACAAAATGGCTGCCATGTTTTGCTTCATAGAAAATGAATGTGTCCGGCGAATGTCGAGTTCATGCCGAATTAAATTCGTTCGGGTGCTTTTTCCGCTTTCTACGGATGCAACACTGTTCACTCTAGCACGGATATTTGGGCGATCGTCGCTGTGGTTGAGCCAAACTGCAAATACACCAGCGGTTTCCAACATCGATCAGCAGCGAGAACTTATGCTGACATTTTTCGCTCGCGATGCATCATGGGTTGTGCCCAGCTGCGACATGACGTCACGCTATGATGTCGATGTGGGTTATGCGGGGAAGAAGGACGCAGCTTTCGTTATGGCTGGGAATTGATTTGGGATTTGGGTTTTATTTGGGTTGGTTAGGGGTTGGTTTTTAGTGATAGATTTAAAAATTTGAATAAAAAATTTTGTTTTGTGTTTTGGTTATTTTTTTTTCTTTATTTAATTGCGGTTTTTTTATTTATTTTTATTTATTTTTTTGTTTTTCATGCTTTGGACGTAGTTAGTCGAGCGATTCTGCAGTGCGTCGTTGACTCGGACGAGGTCGCTGACCGAGTTTAGACGTTAGAAATTAGAAAATTAGAAACTAAACGTCCAAAATTATAAGTTTATGGTTTAAAAAATGTATTAAATATTTCCGAAATAAATACATTTCAACCACAAAACGTTTTTTAGTCACTCGATTCACTTAAAGCCGAATCAAACAAACAATAAAGAAAATATTTACAACATTAAATTAATAAAACGAATTAGATTAAAACTTGGAATTTTTATGTAATCGTTTAATACCAACATTAAATTCTCCTATGAAAACAAATCAAATTTGTAAAAAAAAAAAAAAAAATCCGATGGCGGCGGCCATTTTCAAGGTCTTTATTTATGTTAGAAAAACTTCGCTAATCGCACGTTATAAATTTACAATTGCGCAATCTCTTTATTAATGCTCGACAGGGGGGTCAGCCAGTAAAAAAGGCGAAGAAAAAAAGAGCATCGACCATTTTTTTCCATAAAATATTAATAGAAATTGATTTATTTTTAAATTTCGTTATTTATTTCCGTCTTGTTGCGTAATATACAAAAACGTACAAAGATTAATTAATATCCGAGTATTTATTTTAACAACATTTAGTATAAAATGTTTCGGAGTACGGTGTTGTTGAATTAATGAGTGGCTTGTCGTTAAATTCGACCGTACACGACTCGTGAAGGCTCGTTGAACACGGCGCGTGTTCCAATTCCAGTAGAATTATGACGTTTTCGCTCGGGTACGGTTTCAGGAATGATTTAGGAACGTAAAGAGTGTTTTGTGGACCCACGATCGGCCAATAACGACCTAAATTTACACCATTTACAAACGCAACACCCTAAAAAAAAAAAAAAAAAAAAAAAATTAATTTATAATTTATAAACAAAAATTATCTTTTAATTTTGAATTACTTTGTGCCATCCAGTGACGTTTAAGTAAGTGTCCATTGGATATTGATCGCCACGTGGGGTGGTAAACGTGCCTTTGAACAGCCCGGGAGTGTAGGCTCGACCATTCGTTAAGTATCGCGTCGTCGCGAGTAAATCCAACTGGGAGTTGTTAAACGGCAATGACGTAATCGTCCAGTTGGTCACTATTTTTCCACCTAGTGTCACGTTGGATAATATACCCTGAAATAAATAAAATAAATAAATAAAAATCAATTGAATATATTTAAATTTTATTTTTTTCCACTTTTTGATCCGCCAATCCGCTGCCGAAACACACGCGGCCCATGTTCTCGACGAACAGCGAAAGTTTCTCTCCATTTTGGATTTTTATAGGCAAACTTGAAATGCTATCTTGCCGGCTTAAAATGCCTACTGGAACCTAGAAAGAAAGAAATTAAATAAATTCGTGTTTAAGGCGAATTTACTAAATTTAATTTACTTCTTCGACAAAAACAATGGCTCGGTCGTGGATTAATTTGATTTCTAAAACTACTGGGTCCATGAATTGGCCGGAAACATTGGTCTCGTACAATACAAATCCATAAGCCTGGTAATTAATTAATTTTTTTAAATTAAAATTTTTAATTAAATAGATTTTAACAATTGTTTAACTTGTCCCAAGGATTCAAACGTCACTGGATAATAACTATTTGTTGGTTTCCGAGCGCGTAAATCAGTCAAAACATCAAACAGAGATCCAATCTGCATATAATAATAATTAATTATTCATATTTTCTATTCGGAAATGAGTTTAACCATCGTACCGGGTCCATTTTGACGGTACCGTATGGATACGTTGGTATTGGGCCCGGTGGTGGACCCGGAGGCAGTTTGGTGTACTAAAAAATAAACATAAAACTTGAAATAAATTTTAAAAAAGATTTATAGTGAATATAGTTACCACAGAAATAATGTCTCTAATGGCGTAATATTTATGCGTCAAATCCCCCGCTTCGGAAATCGGAGCGTTGTAGTCGTACGATGTTGGCACCGCCATGAAATCTGGTTGCAAATTGGCGCCGTTAGTGAAACCAAAATTCGTTCCTCCGTGAAACATATATCTAAACATAAATTCGATAAATTTGTTTTTTAAATAAAAGAGTTTCGTTACATGTTAACGGAAGCGTTTTTCCATAAAATCGTATTCAGCGTTATGAGCGTTTTGATTATAGACGGATTTGCGTGTGGGTAGGCCCAGTGATCCAACCAACCGGGATAATATTCCGAATTGACCAATGGACCTTTTGGTTGGTGGTTTCGTTGTACGTGAAAAGCCTGCGTTACGTTTGTTCCTAAAAAAATATATATAAGACGTCAATGAAAAAGATTAAAATCGATTTTTTTTTTTAATTTTAAATTTTGTGGTCTACCGGGTGCAAAATCAACGGTTGCGTAAACTCCTTCGATTTTTCCACATTTCACGTATTGGTCCCCTGCTCCGTCAGTTGTAAACAAAATGACATCATCGCCCAAAAGCGACCGATGTAAATCACGTAAATGAGACGTGTAATCAAAATCGCACGCGGGAAAACTGCCGTATTCATTTTCAACCTTAAAAAAAATAATTTGACGTCCATTTTAATTTTTTTTTTGTTATTTCTTTTTGTAACTTTTTACTTGAACTGAAATAATTGGTCCGCCATTTGCGTATAAATACGGTTTAAGCATGGGCATGACTTTCGAAAACCATGAATCGACGTATTTGATGTAACCTAAAATAAATTATAAAAAAAAAATTATAAAATTATAAAATTCATAAATAAAAAACATTTTAATCTTCATACTTGGGTCGTTCGTGCGTAGCGCCATGTTGGGATTTTTTTGCAGCAACCAAAACGGCAAACCACCCTAAAAATTGCAATAAAAATAAACAAAATATAATTTTTACAGCGTTTTTACACGTTTACCATGTCTCTTTCAGCATCTATATACGGCCCCGGTCTTAAGATCACCAACAAACCCACTTTCTGCGCGAGTTTTATAAAACTAACCAAATCCAAGTTATCGCTGAAATCATATTTGCCCGGAAAAGGTTCGTGTTGACTCCAATCCATGTACCTGAAAAATACGAACAAAAAAATGCAAAAAAACATAAAATAACTAATCTAAAACCAACAAAAATCAAATCATTACGTTTGAACTGCATTTAATCCTGCATAAACCATCCTCTCCATGCGATCCAACCAGTAAATCCTCGGCACTCGGAAATAATGCAACGACCCGGAGATGTACCGAAATGGGCGGCCATCTTTCAAAAACTGATCATTTTCGTAGTCAATAACGAACGATTTCCCAGTCAAAACCTACCAAAAATCCAATTTCTCTTCAACTTATATAATAAAACATCTAAATAATTCTTACCCCATTTAACGACTGAAAACTAAGCGCAAAAACACACGCAATTGCAATTAAAGGCGACATTTTGTTGTTGGGTGTCTGTGCAATAACGAGATAACAAAAACACGATTAGAGTCAACAAATCTTATCAAAACAAGTTTATTTAAAAAAAATAAATACAATTTCCGATTTATCGTGAATTTAAATACAAATGACGACAAACTTGAGATATTGGTATATCACTTTCGTGTTTAATTTCCTGATTAATGTCGCAAAAACGACTGTAATCGTCCTGTACCGCGTTAATCGAATTCAAAGATGGCGTTATCAACATATTGTAGCCGGGTAACACGCAATACACGAGTGTGATCGTTGCGGTGCATATAAACACGGGCATGGCGATGGCCCAGTATTTTTGCGGCCAATATGTTAAGCCGATAGAGTGCAGCCATTCGTCCGGTACGAAGGCCCAAATGAGGTACAAGATGAGTACGGTTAGGGTACTCAAGTACATAACAAACCCATACACACTTCGGTCCGGAAGTGGGGCTGGAGAATGTTTGTTCATTTTTTTTTTTTTTTTTTTTTTTTTTAGTGGTTTCACCTTTTCGTTATTTTCCAAATTGTTCGAGGGTTTTGATGACCAGATTTAAGTGGTCGAAGAAGGAGTTCACTGAGACGCGTAGGGAACGGGTTTCTTTTGCGGAGAATTCTCTGGAAAATTTGAGAAATAGAATTAGGTTTGGAATTTTGTTTTGGGGTTTGAATAGTGGCGTAACGACTCATCTGTTGTTTGATAAATCTAGATTTTGTTTTTTTGTTTTAGATAAATTTTTTTAATAAATCTTAACGAAATTTGATAGTTATGATTAAATTCGAGGGATTTTTCGGGAAATCAGAGAAATTTTCGACAGATTCTTGATGAATTCCGAAATGTTTGAATTTTTCTAGAAGATTTTTGAGAAATGTCGAAAAATTTGAGAAATGTTTCGTATATTTCGATGAAATTTGATATAATTTTGGCATAATTTAATCAAATTTTGATGAAATTCGATATAGTTTCGGGATAATTTAACTCAATTTCTACAAAATTTGATAAAACTGACATAATTTAATCAAATTTCGAGCAAATTTGGTAAAATTTACATATTTTCGACATAATTTGACATATTTTCGACATAATTTGACATAATTTCATCGAAATTTGATAAAATTAACATAATTTCGACGAAATTTGATATAATTGCGACAAAATTTAATATAATTTCAACAAAATTAGGAAAAATGTACATAATTTCGACAAAATTTGGAAAAATGTACACAATTTCGACAAAATTTGAAAAATGTACATAATTTCGACAAAATTTGAAAAATGTACATAATTTCGACAAATTTTGGAACAATGTACATAATTTCGACAAATTTTTGAAAAATGTACATAATTTCGACAAAATTTGGAAAAATGTACACAATTTCAACAAAATTTGAAAAATGTACATAATTTCGACAAATTTTGGAACAATGTACATAATTTCGACAAATTTTGAAAAAATGTACATGATTTCGACAAATTTTGAAAAAATGTACATAATTTCGACAAATTTTGAAAAAACTTACATAAATTTGAGATAATTTATATAATTTCGCCAAAATCAATTTTCGATTAATTTCGAAAAACTTTAACCAATTTCTGCCAATTTTTCTCGTAAATTATTTTAATTTTTGAAGATTGTTGTTACGCCACTCAATCACAAATTACATATGCAAGTTATTCTTATTCCGCGACAATATTCTTGAAACTCCACCACGCTTCAATTCGCAATCAACTCTCAACGTATTAAACGCAATCTCAGCTCCTCTTTCGTCCGGAAATGGCACATCGAGCGACCTAAAAAAAAACAAACAAAAAACTCAACCAAAACCAACCCCATCAATCCCAAAACCAATAAATACCTACAAATTAACCGAATCCTTCATCTCTTCCATGACTTCCTCCCACGTTGCACCGCCGGAAACACTCACCAACCAGGAAAAACCAATCCGCAACCACCTCCAATGACGTACATCCCGTGCTAATCCAACCAAAACACGACAACCTATGACGCAAACCCCGCCAACCGGTTAGTGCATAAATAGATCCAACCAACCAGACATGACACATCCTCTCGATTCAGCGATTGTCTTAACCGAGTGACCCTGTGGAAGTTTTCTCATATGTTGCTGCTTTCTAATCAATCCTAATTACCAATCCCGTTCCAGAGAAGCGATTATCGCGCATAACCAAACAATTTGAAATGGGGATTTTATTTGCTAAAATATGGAGTTTGTTTACAAACGAAGGTGAGATCGACACGGCTTTGTCAATCGATTGGCCAGCTGATTGCCATTCCGAAACATCGAATTTCGACCGTTAAAACGCACTCGGGCGTCCAATTTGACCCAAAAACAACCGAAACTCGCTCGCGAAACTCCATTTTATTCATTTAATTAATTAAGGACAAGGCTGAGCTCGTTTCGAGTCCATTTTGGTTTTTTTTTGAAGGATTTTTTAATTTTTTTTTGATTTTTTTTGATTTTTTTGTGTTTCAGAACATAAAATTGTGATTGTCGGATTGGATAATGCAGGGAAGACGACCATTTTGTATCAATTGTACGTTAGGGTTACGTATTTTGGAATTTTTTGCTGATTTTTTTTTTTTTTTTTTTTTTTCTTTTGTAGTTTGATGAATGAGGTTGTTCATACATCACCAACAATAGGCAGCAACGTTGAGGAAGTAGTTTGGAAGAATATACATTTCATTATGTGGGATATCGGTGGCCAGGAATCTTTACGAGCTGCTTGGAATACTTATTATAGTAACACAGAAGTGCGAGATTTTTTTTGGTTTTTTTTTGGCGGTTTTTGGTTAATTTTTGTGTTTTTTATTTTTTTTTATTTTTTTATTTTTTTTTTTAGTTTGTAATTTTAGTTATAGATAGCACGGATAGAGAAAGGCTTTCAATATCTAAAGAAGAATTGTACAAAATGCTCGCACATGATGTAAATATTTGAATTTTTTTGATATTTTTTTAAAGTTTTTTTTGGGTTTTTTTTTGGGTTTTTTTTTTAAAAAATTACATTGAAATGTTTTGAATTGTTTTGTATGTTTTTGGGGTTTTTTTTTTTGAAAATTTTTGTTTAATTTTATTCGAGTTTTTTAAAAATTGTTTAGAAATATCAAAATATTTCTAAACATTTCTAAATAATCGAATTTTTTAAAATCGTTTTTAAATTTTTTTTTTGATTTTTTGAAATTATTTTGAACTATTTTAAACTATTTTGAACTATTTTGAACTATTTTGAATTTTTTAAAGCAATTTTGAAATATTTTGAATTTTTTAAAACTATTTTGAAATATTTTAAATTTTTTATAACAATTTTGAATTTTGTATAATAATTTTAAATTTTATATAACAATTTTGAATTTTATATAACAATTTTAAATTTTATATAACAATTTTGAATTTTATATAACAATTTTGTATTTTTTATAACAATTTTGAAATTTTTTATAACAATTTTGAAATTTTTTATAACAATTTTGAATTATTTTAAAATAGTTTGAATTTTTAAAAAAAAATTGTTTGATTGTTTTAAAATATTTTGAAATATTTAAAAAAATTTCTTTGATTTCTTAAAATTTTTAACCTTTTGTTTTGCATTTAGAAACATTTAGAATCACTTTAAAATAATTTTTTTTTTTTTTTTTATTAAATTTCTAAAAAATATTCAACAAAATCGTTTAAAATTTTTCTCTCTAAAACGTGCATTTTTTGTTATTTTGAAACAGGATCTGCATAAAGCAGCTGTGCTAATTTTCGCAAATAAACAGGATTTGAAAGGATCAATGACAGCGGCGGAAATATCCCAACAGCTGAATTTGACGTCCATTAAATCACACCGATGGCAGATTCAATCATGTTGTGCCCTAACCGGAGAAGGGTATTTCCAATTTCCCCAAAACGACCTCCAAATAAACAAAAAAATCAAAAAAAATCAAAAAAAATCAAAAAAAATCAAAAAAATCAAAAAATAACTTAATCCGGGTCTACCAAACCCATAAAAATTGGATCTCGTTTACATTTCACATTGTTTATTGATTTCTATTTACAATTTTATTACTTTTATCTATTTTTTTTTTTGTTTTTTGGTTTAGATTATACCAAGGTCTAGAATGGATTTGCTGCCAACTTAAGAACAAATGAAAAAATTGTGCGCTACAAAATTAATTTAAAATTTCCTGGACAATCTATCATTTTTAACCGACATTAGACGAAAGCAAGAAAAGAATTTGAAGCACGTGACTATAAATAAATCAAGTATGAAGCGGTCAGCGTTCACGATCCATAAAACCATCATTGAAAACAACATTCCACAGTCTTTCTCGAAGATTCGTTGCCATCATCACACTTCGAATGCTCACATGGACCTTAAAAAACAAAAAATTTTTTGCTAAGTTTTTTGTACGTTAATGCAACGTTGATTGATCTCTCTCAAGGATAAATGAAAAAATTTAAAAAAAAAAGAAAAATCCATTTTTTTTTATTATTTGATTTTGTTTTAATTTTTTGTTTTTTTTATTTGCTTGTAAAATCAAGACTCTTCCAGTGTTTAAATCTCCGAAACAAAAATAGGTTATGGACTGAAATTCCTTATGGAAAATGCGTAAATTCGTCGATGTTTCGTAATTTATTTATCATGTGTATATTTATTGTTTTAAGGGGTGCCTTTTACCGAAAAAATAGTTTTTTTTGAAGTAAATCATGAATTAAATTGTCATTTAAAAGCAGAAATAAATTTGTCTTGATATTAAATTGCGTTTTTATTCCACATTTATCATTAAGTCGCTCGTTTGACGCTTTTGTAGTTCAAAAATCAACGAATTTAGTTGTCAATTGTTGTTGACAGAGATCGCCACCATCTTGGATTTTTTTTTTTTTTTTTTTGTTGTTTGCATTTTCTTTGCATAAGCATGTCGGACTTTTAAATTGTGATTTCCAAGTCGGAATTAACTCTTGAAATAGTAGGGTGATCTGTTTATTAAGTTTTTCGATTTAATTTAGCTAAAAAAAAAAAAAAAATTGGATTTGTCCGCTGCTGTTTGCTTTTGCTTGATTTGTGTCAAAAATGGCGTCGTCCGAGATGTCGGTTGGTGATCGCAGTAAGTCAATTTTTCACGTTTTTTCCCGACTTCCACAACCGATCGTACGAAATATCACCGTCCGATTAATAACTTAAGCCCTTACGATCGTGTCGGAGAAGTTCGATCGAACGGAAATGCCGAATTAAAAAAATAACGAATATTTTGATTAATTTTTTTTTGTTTTTTTTATTTCAGAAATAGAAGATGGAAAATCGGAAATAATTCTAGAAAGATTGCGGAACAAAGCGAGCCATATGAAACCTTGGACGGAAACCATAAAGGCCTACAGATTAGCCTTATTGGTATAAAAATTTGTCCGAAAATCATTCAATTTTAGTCAAAATCGTTGAATTTTCAGGATAAACGTTACTCAGTTGATAATGCCGATCGACTCCAGATGCAAAAATGCTTAGACACGCTGCAAAAATCAATAAAAGGTTGCGAAAAGTGTTTACAAATCGAAAAAAACAGTCAAATTTAAAATATATTTATCTAGTGACATCATTACAAGCCATGGTGGAACGGTTAGAAAGCATTACTCGACAATTGAGGTGATTAAACGCGAAAAAATGGAAAATATTTCTTTCCATTTGGTGTTTGAAACGTTTCATCACTTAATTCGTGCATGTTTTCTTTTTCTCTTTACTAAAGAAAAAGAAATTTTGATGATTGCAGCCTTAAATTCACTGCAGGACCGAACGGCACTGATTGTTTCATCAGTTCAGATATGTTTTATGTTGAAGTTTTACTCGAAATGAATGGTAGTGTTAAAGATGTTAAAATAGCTCATCATGGAGACCCAGTTGTGAGTGTTTTTCGAATTTTTAACGTTTAAAAACGCATTAATTACTTTTTTATCGACTTTTTTTAGAGTTGTGCGGAACTTACTCAGGTTTTAAGGTTAAAATTTGTCGATTTTTTTAATTTTTGCATTGAAAAATACAATTTTTTTGGTTTTTTTGTTATTAGAGCTGGTGATTTTACTGAATTTACATCTCATTTGGAAGGCCTGACGTCGATTTATCAATTAAATGCGGACAAGTAATTAATTAATTGAATTTTTTGATGTTTTTTGATTTTTTTTTGTTTTTTTTTGTTGTTTAGGAAACAAAAAAGCAAAGCTTATTTAGCGTTACAAGCTCTTGAAACCGATTTGAGCATGTTGGCACAATTACAAACGTAATTTTTTAAAATTTGATTATTTTTGTTTTTGTGACATTAAATTGTATAATTTATTAATAGTTCAATTATTGAGACTAGCAATTTAGTTCACAAGTCACCCGTAGGGATTTTACAGCTGAGGAAAGGAGGACATCCGATGAAATTAACATATTTTATTTCGCCGTATGATTTATTGGATATGGAAACGAAATCATCAATTCCACTTACCGTTGACAGTAAGTGAAACAAAACATAAATTAAAATGGAAGTAAATTAATTATTTTTGTTTTCAGCTGTTGTTGAACGACAGTTAGGTCAATATGTGACCGTTTGTATCGAAAGCTCCACATCTCATAAGTTGCAAACTCAATCTTTAATGTCAATTACTAGAACTAATGATGGTAAAAGGTAAAATATGATAACAAAAAGTGATTTATAATTAGAGTTTCGATTTTTTTTGTTATTCTTTTGGGTTTTTCTTGGATTTTTATGATTTTTTTTGTCGTTTTTATGATTTTTTTTGATCGTTTTTATAGATTATTGGTCTCTTTTATTGATATTTTGGTCATTTTTATGATTTTTAGTCATTTTTTGGTCATTTTTAGTCATTTTTTGGTCATTTTTTGTCATTTTTTGGTTATTTTTAGTCATTTTTTGGTCATTTTTAGTCATTTTTTGGTCATTTTTAGTCATTTTTTGGTCATTTTTAGTCATTTTTTGGTCATTTTTAGTCATTTTTATTCATTTTTATTTATTATATTGATTTTTTGGTCATTTCTATTGATTTTTTTGGTCATTTTTACTAAGTTAATTGATGTTTTGGTCATTTTTGCCAAATTTATTGATGTTTTGGTTAATTTCATTGATTTTATTGCCAAATTTATTGTTTTTTTTGGTCATTTTTATTGAGTTTATTGATTTTTTTGTTATTTTTATTGATTTTTTTGTTGTTGTTTTAGTTTGCCATCGTTTGCAGCACCGAGTAATCTGAATAGTACAACATTACCGGCGAATTTCGTATTGAAACTTGCTTCGCCAATGCCGATAGCGACTGCTTTAGTCAAGAAAATTCAAGCTGTCACTTGTATCGAATGTGCAGATATGAGTTCTAGTCAACCGTTACTTTCATTAATTACGCAATTAGCATCGAAAGGCGAAATGGATTGCAATAACAACAAGGGATTATTTGTGGTGAGTTTCTAACAAATTGGTTCTAACTGGCTATTGAAATGTTTCGCTTTATTTTTTTAGGTTTTACCAGATCAACATCACTGTTACTTTTTAAATGGAGCTGCTGATTTACAGGGGGCGATGGTGTCCTCCATTCCATTCACACATCCGACCCACGTACCTCAGATTTTAGTTTTTTTAAGGCAACAGATGTTGTTTAACGTATTGATTAGTAGTTGTATTCGAACTGGGAGCAAGCAAGGTAATTAATAAAGCGCAGTGGTGCAACAATCGATGCAATCGACCCATCGAAAATCGGCCGAATAGATCAATTTGGATGGAAATTGGGAATGTTATTGTTAAAATTGAGCAAACTTTTGATCAATTGGTGAAATATTTGTTGAAAAGCGACAAATTTGTCAAATATTTGTTGAATAGCGACAAATTTGTCAAATATTTGTTGAATAGCGACAAATTTGTCAAATATTTGTTGAATAGCGATAATTTTGTTGAATTGCGATAATTTTTTAAAATTAATTTCGACAAATCTTCGATTAATTTTGACAATTTTCCGATTAATTTCGACAATTTTCGACAATCTTTCGTTTAATATCGACAGTTTTTCGTTTAATTTTGACAATTTTTCGTTTAATTTCGACAAATTCTCGATTAATTTCGACAAATTCTCGATTAATTTCGACAAATTCTCGATTAATTTCGACAAATTCGCGAATAATTTCGACAATCTTTCGATTAATTTCGACATATTTTCGATTAATTTCGACAATCTTTCGATTAATTTCGACATATTTGCGATTAATTTCGACATATTTGCGATTAATTTCGACATATTTGCGATTAATTTCGACATATTTGCGATTAATTTCGACAAATTTGTTTAATAGCGACAAATTTTTGATAAATTTTCGAATTTTTAACTAATTTCGACAAATTTGCGAAATTTTTGATAAATTTCGACCAAATTGCGTAATATTCGTTAAACATGGCCAAATCAAAACAAATAACAACATAAAATTTTCAAAAAAAATGGGCGCTTTACACTTGTTACACCACTGGTATTTCCATCAAACACATACTTAACCAAATTTCAAATCAAGATCTAGAAACTGCACTCATGTTCGAAGTAACCGCTTTATCTTGGCTTCACGTGAGTGTATCATTTGAACACCCGTTAGAAGAATCCATGGCGACAGGTACCTAATCAAACCTAAAAAAAAACCTAAAAAAATTCCATTTTCTCTATCCCATTCCAGCCGAATTCGACTTATCCGACATCACAAACGTCAAATGCAAATTATGCACCATGGGCTCCGACGCCTCAATATGTTCGGACGAGTATGCCAGCAAAGTAGTACAAAGGTAAACAAAACAAAAACAAAAACAAATTTTAGAAAAATTTAAAAAAACGAATTTTAGAAAAAATTTTAAAAACGAATTTTAGAAAAATTTAAAAAAACGAATTTTAGAAAAATTTAAAAAAACGAATTTTAGAAAAATTAAAAAAAACAAATTTAAAAAAACGAATTTTAGGAAAATTTTAAAAAACGAATTTTAGGAAAATTTTAAAAAACGAATTTTAGGAAAATTTTAAAAAACGAATTTTAGGAAAATTTTAAAAAACGAATTTTA